>CM032667.1:1224576-1237005 GCA_019095985.1 Streblospio benedicti | reverse complement strand
AAATTGTAATTTAAAAAAATCTTTTTAATATACAGCTAGAATATTGTAAATGTCGGACTCTAAAAAACGACAATATGTTTTAGCTTTTAAAACTTCACCTATGCCTCCGCTCTTCAATATTGAACTACTTGATAGTAATCCATTGTCACTTGTTATTAGAATATTTAAGGTGTAGTGCCTATCCAAAAAATGGCCAAACACATCAATGTGCACTGCGAAATATTTGTGTTGGTTTTGATGAAAAATGACTAAACTCATCGTAATAATGTGATTAGAGCTGTAATTTTCACATAATCACTTCTTATTACAGCGTTTCAAGTTCACCAAGCTATAAAAGTTTCAAAAGACATGAAACTTTTCATTTTGATTTTGTCACTATTTCATTGTCTTCATGCATGGGTTGATTAAATTCTACTTGCTATTGTTTTTTCAAGAAGAAACGTGACCAACTGAAAGCTTAAACATTCATGCATTGAAGTTTCAGCAAACACCTTAATTTATGTAATCTTCAGTGCCATAAATCAAAGTTCATAGGACCACCCTATGGCTATTTTTCAATTGCAATGGGTGTACATATATCTTTTACACCCTAATTTCTGATTCAACCACTGACAATCAGCATAGGCAGATCCTATGAAGGGGGCTGCTCCCCCCATTTGCGCCCCCCCCCATTTCCCCACCAAAATACTTCATTTTCATAGGGTTTTTCATGAAATTCCAAAGTGCGACCCCCCTTTTCCTGAAGTGCGCTCCCACATTTGACAAATGCATTCGCCTATACCAATGCCATTACGCCATTACCAATGTCTATACTAGAACAGACTTCTAAATGTTAATGCAAAATATACCTTTACCTGTTGAAAGTGGTTTACTTTCTCTGGTCATGAATTGTTATCATTTAGCATTAGTTTTTTTAACTGTCCTCGGTATGCGACATATCTAAATACACGTACAGCTAAAATACTAAAAGAAAACATTTTTGTGTCCTGTCTTTGCTCTGTTTAACACAGAAGGCGAACCCATAACAAGTTCGACGAATGGGTTTGTGTGCAAGTCAAGGTGGAGGTATATGGCGTACCTGCCAATGCATATGGCATTGTGACCGTCCACGTTAAAATAGCCATACATATTATGCCTACATGTGATGGTTAGAAAGTTGTATCAATATATGTGAATACTGCAGTCTCTGCAATCTCTTGATTTCTTTCGCCAGAACACTGGGTATTCAAAAGTATTTATAGTGACTGATTGGAACGCAATCTTTGTTATTTTCCACAGGATAATAAATGTAGTCAGTTTCCTTCTAATTGCCAACTGGATACACAGCTCATCATGAGATTCGACGACATTTTCGACCTAACTGGCCAATTTGGCCGATTCCAAGCCTATGCGTGTTCTCTTATTTTCATGTTCTCGTTCTGGTCATATCACGGCACGGCAGTGCCCTTCGTTGTTTTTCCCATGGACCACTGGTGCTCAGTTCCAGGTCTTGAGAATGTCACATGGGATCAGCAGAAATACATTGGAATCCCCAGTGATGAATCCGGATCGTACGACAAGTGCAAAAGGTATGGACGATTTCCATTTTATGGTGTACACTAAACCCTCTGGTAGAAGACAACTGAAGGATTTTATGGCAAAGTGGGAGAGTGGTCTTTTCACAGAAAAAAAGTTATGATATGTAATGATAGTTCTTACAGAGCACATTGGTGGAGAGCTGGCTACTCAAGATAGTTGTCTCGTATTGTGTCTTATGAAATGACGACAGATAAGTTATTAGATGACATTCTGTGTACATCCACACAAACTTGTCTTCGGGAGATAGACCAATAACATTAGTGTATCGCGCATGCACTGTTAGATTGATATGAGGTAGGGTAAGTAAGAGGGGACCGCTCCCACCCAGTTCCCTCCAAAACATGTGCAATAATGTACTCATTCATGTATGGTAACATATATCTTGACCTCACCACGCTCCTTCGCATGTATATCTGATTGGGATTCCTCTGCTGCAACCTCCTTTATCAATTGCAAATAAAGTATACGCTGCCGTTTATGACATTTATCATAACGAAGTTATATGGTCACTCTTCTGTAAGAGCGGTGTATGTCACGAGAACAATGGAAATATTGAAATATTGAAGAAAATGACCTTATAGTTTAATTATTCAAGGTTTGACGCTGACTTCTCAAAGTACACAACTGAAGAATTACTTTCTTGGAATCGAAGCTCAATGTCACTTTTAGTGAATCAGACAGTTTTTTGCTCATCTTGGGTTTACAATGACTCTGAATATCACTCAAGTGCCGTCATGAAGGTAAGTTTACTATAGATAGTATGGTTTCTGCCATGAGTTAAAATTAAAACTTGTGACACCAGATTGAATATAATGCAGATCCTTACTATGATTTCAGTTTGACTTGGTATGTGGTCGCGAGTGGCTCGTATCTTTGGCCTCTACAACATATCTATTTGGTGCAATGCTTGGAACTTTTACTTGTGGCATTTTGTCAGACAGGTGAATTGTTGTCATAGTTCACAACATAATGCATAAGGTAAAACACCAACAAAACTTTTCTCAAAACAATTGCTCACAGCAGAGACACACATATACGCCATGGAAATGGTGCGGTTTAGTAGTTCATATTTTCATTGCATCTTGTAATTGCGTATATTGTGTGATTGTAAACTTATGTAAATCATGTTTCCTAATATAGTGATTTCACTCTGACTGCAAAGAAAGTACATGTACATGTATGTCCAACATCACTCATCTTAGGCTGTTTATTACAGATTTGGCCGCCGTATAACTGCTGCCATGTGCAACATCTTAGTTGCAATTAGTGGCACCGTATGTGCATTCGCACCAAATTATGTGACATTTAGCGTGGGAAGATTCTTGGCAGGTCTAGGACGGATAGCAGTGTTTGCCATTGGAACTGTGCACAGTAAGAAATGAAATATTCCATTCTATCATTCCGTGCAAAAATCAACGCCAATAACCCACGCTGATTGGTCAATCTCCGTGCTCAATTTTGCGATGGAAAACACGCTCCCAAAAAAAACCACGGCGCTAGTCTAATCTCCTCACAATATCAATACAGCCGCTGACGACGCAAGGCGTTTTTCGTTGTTGCGGAGATCAACAGTTTAGACTAACGCCTCCGCGCGCTCAAAACTGTAGGAATTGACGTCTTCGCGCGCTCAAAACAAACGAAATTGACTTGAATGTTATAATATGATTTATTTTAAAATAAAATGGATTTTAGTCATGATAGAATGGTGATTGACCACTCGATTGTCGTGTCAATCGCAAAATTGAGCATGCTGACGTCTGATTTACCCTCACTTCGTTCGGGTAAATCAGACGTCAGCATGCTCAATTTTGCGATTGACACTCCAATCTCGTGGTCAATTCCTACAATGTTTACTTCAAGCTGTGTTGTAGATGCACAAATATTATGGATTTTGTCATACACGTTAGCTCCATGTTTGGTGTGTGTGCGTGCATGTGCGCGTGCTTGTTTGCTTGCGTGCGTGCGCGCATGAGCACGCTTGCGTGTTTTATTTGGCCTACTAGGTTTGTAATTAGTCATACGGTGTGTATTAATAGTTTTAGAATTAGTTGGAAAGAAGTATAGAGCGGCAGTTGGAATTGGCTTTGGAAGTGGCTTTGCTGTGGGCTATTGCATCATGCCATGGATGGCGAAAGGTCTTCAAAGTGACGTGTATTTTCAGCTGGCTCTTTCATTGCCCTCGATCCTCTACGTGTCTTATATTTGGTACAGTACCACACGAACATAATATTTATTTTATCTTATGAATTACAGTAAAACCTCTCTATTATGACCACCTTTGGGAGCAGTGTTAGGTGGTCTCGATAGAGGTGATCTCATTACAGAGGTTAGTTTTGGTAGCTTTATGAAATTTTTGGGACCGTAAAAAGTGGTCTTATTATAGAGGTGGTCCCAACAGAGAGGTGGTCTTAATTGGAGGTTTTATGGTACAAATAATCCTAGTCTCAAAGCCCCGTTACTGATGAATCTTAAACATTCATGCAGCATGCATTTTCTATCTGTCAGGGTATAAACTTAACGGTATCTCCCACGTTTTTTGTTGTTTTTTTCTTGTTTTTTTTAAGGCTGATTTTAGCCTGAACTGCCCGATGGGCATGACTACAATATATAAAATTGTTAACTGGCGCCTACTTTTTAGCATTGC
The DNA here is from genome assembly GCA_019095985.1 of Streblospio benedicti. Lineage (NCBI taxonomy): Eukaryota > Metazoa > Annelida > Polychaeta > Spionida > Spionidae > Streblospio > Streblospio benedicti. Next base: position 1,232,783 of record CM032667.1, on the reverse strand, counting down.
TGGGTGCTTTCCATATAATAGTTGTACGGGGGTATGGGGTTGACAAAATATTATTTACACATTTTTAGACTGCCATATTCAACTTTAATATTTTTACTGTGGTTACATTTAAATTTTTTTTTTTTTTCTTTTTTCAGTTTTTCTCCAAAATCGTAGCTATCATAATTGTAAGTATTAGTGTTCAAACGACTGTTTTTCTTTATACAGGATATTGCCAGAATCCCCCAGGTGGTTATTGGTTAATAGGAAGTATAAGGAGGCTGAAAAGGCTCTACAGTGGATTGCCCGTTGGAATGGCCATCAGTTGGATCCTTCTTTTGATGTTCGAGACATAGACGTGGCAAGGCATTTTCTAAGTTTCATTAATGTATTCTGAGTCTTTCAATACATAAAATTCAATCATTTATAGTACTCCTGGACGAGAATCATATACACCCAAGTTGAAGCACATCGGTTATTATATTTATACATTATAAAGTAGTGGGCGTGCTACATCAAGTCCTGTAACATGATAACTTGAGGATGTGAAATAACACTTTCACATTGTATTTTAGCCCCTCCAATATAAATTTATACTGTAATTCAGTTTGCATGAATATTTTTCGCTCTGTATTGAAAAGAAAATTACACAATTGAAATAAATCATTGTTAAATTATATACGTAATTTATTCCGCAGGAGGATAGTTCTGCTTCTGGTAATGGAGCACTGTCACAGTGGTTCAAAACACTCTCCTCTGTGATGAAGAGCAAGATCCTTCGGAGAAGGCTGTGGGTTGTGTTCTTTGTATGGTAAGAATTTCTACCTCAATTTAAGGAGACAACGAACATGAATTACTTCAAACCTAGACTAAATATTCACATCTATTGATTTCATATAACATATGTATTGATAAGATAAGATAAGATAAGATAACTTTATTTCAGATGTATAATATACATCCATATATAACATAATAGTATATATTGCTTCCGGCATGGCGATATAAGCATACAGCATAATGTAATTGGGTAAGGGGAAGTTTATAAGGGGTCAGTAGTATGGCTGTGTGTTAAACCAAATCAATTAAATTTTAATTGGATGCAGGCGGCGGCGGCCGCTGCTGCCGCCGCCGGCCGCCCCGCGGTTTGATTGACAGGTGGCGGCGGCCACCGCCGCCGCCGTCTCACCCATCGGTGTTTGACAGGTTGGGGGTGGGGGTGGTAGTGGTGGGTGGCGTGAGTGTGTGTGCGTGAGGGATGTACAACGATGGGTATCATGGGTGGTGGTGGTGGTGGTGGTGGTGGTGGTGGTGGTGGCGGCGGCGGCGGCGGCGGCGGCGGCGGCGGCGGCGGCGGCGGCGGCGGCGGCGGTGTGACAAGACTATGGTGTGTGCACAACGAGGGGTGGTCATGGTTGGGGGAGGTGTTGGTCTCTTATATAAAATGCAGTCTCAAATCTGCACATCCTTCCTTTTCGACAGCAAGAGAGCAAATGACTACTGTCTGCTCATGACAGCCATGACATCCCTGTCAATCATGACAGCCCCGTCCATCACCTGTCAAGTGACAGCCATGACAGCCCCATCCATCACGACAGCCCCATCCATCACCTGTCAAGCCAGCAAGTGACTACAGACCCCAGCTCATGACAGCCGTGACAGCCCTGTCAATCATGACAGCCCTCATCAATCACCTGTCAAGCCAGCAATTGACTACAGACCCCAGCTCATGACAGCCATGACAGCCCTGTCAATCATGACAGCCCCATCCATCACCTGTCAAGCCGAGAGGCGTAGAACGCAGCGAAATCCCTTGATGACGGATAAATCCTCGTTGTCGGGGGACGATAACGTAATACGTATTGTGGTGAGGACCGGCTGGTTCACTTTGATGGGGTAGGGGTTGACGTATTCAATGCTGTCCCTGTAGACGGGGCGGTTTTTGTTCATGCGAGCCTCGATGTCAACGATTCTCAAAAGTCCAGTGCACTGACCGTTCAGGATGGTCACGCCGACGCAGTCCCCGTTTATATGAACACGGCGCGTCTCTGCTCCCGTGTGGTCCAACGTCATCTCCATCAGTGCGAGGTACCACGTCCTGTGGCCCAGGTTCACGCGCGTCCCGAGAGGTACCGTGGCCTCTAGAGGCCGGTCGGGGGTCGTCTCAGCGAATATATACATCTCACACTTCCACGATTTGGTCGTAGGGGATCCAGGAGTTGATCTCTCTCTCTTATGCGATAGACATCTCTATCAGCGTAGGGATGACGTCAGACGCTATATGGGAGAATTTTCGCACTCCAGTGTGTCACACTTGACAGATGATCCTTGAGATTTGATTAATGGCTTTTTTCTATAATTTTTCTGGTGGGTGAGCAGCTCCGGCTTGACAGGTGATGGATGGGGCTGTCATGATTGACAGGGCTGTCATGGCTGTCATGAGCTGGGGTCTGTAGTCAATTGTTGGCTTGACAGGTGATTGATGAGGGCTGTCATGATTGACAGGGCTGTCACGGCTGTCATGAGCTGGGGTCTGTAGTCACTTGCTGGCTTGACAGGTGATGGATGGGGCTGTCGTGATGGATGGGGCTGTCATGGCTGTCACTTGACAGGTGATGGATGGGGCTGTCATGATTGACAGGGATGTCATGGCTGTCATGAGCAGACAGTAGTCATTTGCTCTCTTGCTGTCGAAAAGGAAGGATGTGCAGATTTGAGACTGCGTTTTATATAAGACACCAGCACCTCCCCCAACCATGACCACCCCTCGTTGTGCACACACCATAATCTTGTCACACCGACACCACCACCACCACCACCACCACCCATGATACCCATCGTTGTACATCCCTCACGCACACACACTCACGCCACCCACCACTACCACCCCCACCCCCAACCTGTCAAACACCGATGGGTGAGACGGCGGCGGCGGCGGGCGCCACCTGTCAATCAAACCGCGGGGCGGCTGGTGGCCGCCGCCGCCGCCACCTGCATCCAATTAAAATTTAATTGATTTGGTTTAACGCGCAGCCATACTACTGGGGTCAAGAAATCGTGCATCTCTATTTTTGGCCTATTTCCCATTTCCACAAACGTTTAACCACATCCCTCTTTTTTTCTTCTTTTTTTAAACTTTTCCCGACATATGCCACTTTCTTATAAACCCGCCTCTGTAATCCAAGAAGGTGCATTTCCCTAGCTTGCTCGATGTTTATTCAATTCTATTCCCCTCTCTCAGTATTCTAGAGCAAGCACGTTCCTACCACTATATTGATATCACAACCCTAAAACCGAGGGCACATCTGGCAGTACTGCCTCCCTACTGCCAAAAACTCACGGAGACCGTGGGAATGAGTGCGTGTCCAGTATGGTGAAAGTGCGGCGAATGGATGTTTTTAAGCAGTAAGGAGACTGTGGGTAAAGCTGTCACTATATATAGTAATATGGATTATTCGGGAGGTGGCCTAGCCGTAGGTAGAGTGTATAGAACCAGTAGGCCGTACGTCATGGGATCAGCTCTATAGTCCCCCGTCTCATTGTTCCCCCGTCTCTTTATTCCCCCATCTTATTGGTCCCTCGTCTCATTAGTCCCCCATCTCATTTGTCCTCCGTCTCATTGGTCCCCCTTCACATTGATCTTATTGAGGTACTGTTATAAGATTTCCGGGGCGAATCTTTGTATTTGCCGAGGTGTTAAGAGGTTAAGTGTTAAGTTGCTACAGTCTCCCCCCCCCCCCGCCCCTGGAAGCGAAACAAAAACTTGGAGGAGTAATAGGAGGACTGTTTTAAGTAATAGGAGCAACAGCAGATCGTGAAGTAGAATGAGTATTGAAATAAGGAGTAATGTTAGGAGTTGGAAGTAAAATTAAAGTAAATGAAAATAATGTACATTGCCACTTTATCTACTCATGCTTCGCTCAAACTGTTGGCAGTCGAAGCTCATGAAAAGTTATGGTGTGTTTAAGTCAGCTAGAACCCCCACCCCACCACATTTACCCTAATATCAACTGGTCAAGACAGGTGGTCCTGATCAGGAACAGCAAAATAGTGTTCAATCACGCACAATCTTGTGTACATCTTTGAGCTAGGAAGACCAGGTTTTCTGCAGGCATCAATTAAGTCACTAAAACTAGAAATGTTTCAAAACATCAAACGGAAGAGGTTTAGAATCGATGTTTGTGTAAGTACAATGAAGGTCCCAAGTAATTCAGAGCCATCCACAGATGATAAGTTTGTGCATACACCCGCCCTGTATGTTTCATGTGAAACATACAACCACACCAGTACCTGCTCACATTTAGAGTATTAAATCCCACTGGCAGATCCAGGTTTGCAGAAAAGTAGGGACTGTCCTTTGGGAATCTCGTGTGTTTCGTTCTTGCAATTGATAGCAAACATGCCAAAATCCTATGAAAATAAAGTATTTGGATGGGAAAAAGGATGGGCGGGCCTTCTGGATATGACTATGAAGCCACCACACAAACCAGCATTTATAGCTATAGAAGCTGATCATTCTGTGAGCTGAAACTGAGTTATGTGGTTTCAAAAACCAGTCATAATCATATGCTAATTATAACAGCACATGCAATTCTTTAGATTCATTAGTGCTTTGAAACAACGCACGGCTCTGATGTCTAGTTAGGGTTGTAGTCCAGCATTGTTTAGTAACATAGAATTTACTTGCCATATGTGTACAAAAGCAGCAGTAGCGGCATAAGCCACATAAGTAGCAGCATAGTAAAGCAGCAGCATAAGTAGGAGTAAAAGCAGCAGCACAAGCAGCAGCATAAGATGCAGCAGCAGCAGCAGCAGCAGCAGCAGCAGTAGCTGTAACATCAACACCATATAAATGGGTTGTGGGGACCAATGAGACGGGGGACCAATGAGACGGGGGACCAATGAGATGGGGGACCAATGAGACGGGGGACTAAAGAGATATAACCTACGTCATTACCTGCCGTACACACTGCAAGCACGGAAAAACCTTATTGGGCAAAATGTCCACACTGCCGGTTGTGACCATGGTTTAAGTTTCCATTTAAGTACATTAAGTGGCCCTAACGGTATTTGAGCTCACCGTGGTTGTGAAACCAGAACAATACCATCATCCTAAGCAGCTGCTTGGAATGAGGATAGTTATAATGATTCTAGTCTCACAGGAATGTGCTTGCTATAGCCCTGAGAGAGGAAAACGACGTAATCATACGAATAGGTACACAAATCTGCTCAGTTTGAAAAGAAGATAATAGTAGTAATGTGCAATTTTTTGTGTATGGTATCGGTTTTGTAAATCATACTAGTATACACACCACACACATCCCATGATGGGTTTTTGTGTAATGAGTCGCCATATCTTTTATCAAAAACAAACAAACAAGTAAATAAGATGAACCTTTACTTTCAGTGGCACGTGTTTTAGTGAAGACTTAAGATTCATCATACTTTTAGGTTCACTATCGTTCTGCAATATTTTGCTGTGGCACTGAATGTAGCACTAATACCTGGAGATATTTATCTAAACACATTTCTCATTGCACTCATGGAACTTGGAGGGGTAAACTTTTAGTTATATTCACACTATATTTATGTCTGCTCACAATACTCCGGACAAGACCTATAACCTCTTCAGCAATTCATATTATTATTACTTCCTCGTCATAATAGTAGATCATAGTAATCATAGTTTTACCAGTGAACATTCTAGTGAATTTGAATTCGGTGTTACCATTATGTATACACGTAGGAAGTAAACATGAAAAGAAAATCCACCCACAAAAACAGATTGTTTTATTAGGTTTGATTATGGTTGAAAATTTCTTCATTCCAGATTCCTGCCATATTTCTCGCAAATTCTCCATACTTTGGAAGAAAACGAACCATGATTCTCTGCATTTTGGCAACAGGAATATGTGGATTTCTCTCTCTTTTTTCTAATGAAATATGGTAATAACAATTATATAAATATATGTATAGTAACAGATTCTTTGGGGATGAGGTAGGGTGTGTGTGGAGTGGAGGGGAGAGATCCGTCCAATACTTTCATAATTAATTATAAATTAGAACTTCTCTATTAAAACTACTACCCCGGAGACTGGCTTAAGTGATCGTTTTGGAGAGGTGGTCTCTTTACAGATATACCAGATGTTTGTTTTATATTAGAGCATACATCCAGCCTAAAACAGTTTCTTTGGATCCTATTGTGTTCTCTTAATAGATAGCCCTTTATATTTTTAAATCCGCCACTAGTTTTTGTATAGCAAGTGTGCTTACCTATCCCCGCCCCCTCCCCTTCTTATGATGATTATTAATCTTATTATAGTGGTGGTCTCAGTATAGAGGTGGACGCTCGAGACGGTAGTGTTACCCCCAATTTCACATAGCCGACGATAGATTCAGATGGTCCATAAGACATCAGATTTTTTTTCTTCATGCTGCGGCGTGTGTATATTTTGTGGCCATAACTTATGAGATCGTCTGAAATAACAGTCTGTGATCTTTCAGATAGACTGGGAAATAGCCACGATCCACCTCAAAATGATACTAAGCTTTTGGCGTCTTCTGGAGCGTCTTGAACTACCAACGTCTATGTGAAATTGGGATTTTAGGGGTCCATTTGTCACCATTGGGTCATGTTACAGACCAATTGATTTGCAATACTCACGCGTACCACAAACGTTTGGACAAAATTCCCCAATCTTCCACTGCAAAATATCAATGCTGAATTCGTCACATGTTAATTAAGTTCATGTTTCCCATCGGGTAATTATCCTTGCTGATTTGAGCATTTCTAATTTGTTAAACGTTATCAATTCATGCCCTTTGTATACGTGGGCGGGTTTATGAGAAAGTGGGACGTGGGAAAAAATACAGAAAAAAATATAGGGTTGTGGGGAAAAGGGGCTAAAAAGAGGAAGGTGGGATTTCAAGGTAGTGGGATGTGAGTGAATTTGTGGGATGTGGGAAAAAGAGGCCAAAAAATAAGGGTTGGAGGATTTCTTGATCCCTTATACCGCCCCCATCCCCCATAAGATTAATCTACAAGGTGAATGCAGTTTGTTACCCGTTAAATCAGCTGCGTGATGACACACTGGTAATTTAGGTGTAATGGTTATGACCATCATTTTAAATCCGTCTTAATCCCCTTGCCATTTAGAAATCACAGATTCCACACCTCAAACATATACTCATCAACAATTGCTATTTATGTTTTAAACACTTTAATTGATTTTGAGATGAATTTCATTTGTCTAGACCAAGACACAGCATTATTAGTGGTGATTCTGATTGGCCGCTTGACGTTGACAGCAGCCTTCAATCTGCTCTATGTCTACACCACGGAACTCTTTCCTACTGAACTTCGCAACACGACTCTGGGGGCTGCTTCTACAGTGGGCAGAATCAGCGGCATGATAGCCGCTTTTGTAGGTGGGCCGATGGTACGACGTTCACAATCACTAGATAATAAACACGTAGTGTTGCAGTAACATCCATTTAGTTGAAGTGACCACCCAATTGCTGCCTATCTCTACCACGTTCAATATACAATCGTGTTACCCTTTCAGCAAAATGTATTTTGGGCTCTTCCAAATATTATCTATGGAGTGATGTGCACCACTGCCGGACTACTTTGCTTTTTACTGCCAGAGACACTCAATAAGCAGCTACCAGATACCGTAGAAGAAGCTGAGATGCACAAGTAAGTGATTTGTCCACTGTTGTCTTTATTGGTTAAAATCTTTACAATCTGCCGTGACACAAACGAAAAGTGATTCCTCGACGGACGGGACTTCGTGCACGGTCTAGAATTTGAGACTACTGCGCTGTGAAGACACCAGAAGTGTACAAATTTGACTTCCTCCGGCCCACCAGCCACTTGTCACTCCACAATGTCCATAGAGCTCGGATTCACACACGATATAGTGTCTGCCTAACGTGCTTGAATAAGTGACCCACGAGCTTGATCTCCATTCCTCACTGACATTGATATCAACAGTGATATCATATGTTATCAGGGGATGTAGTTGGCCAGGGTCTTTACATAAGTTTAGCAGTGTGTCTGACGTCAGAAACAAACATTTGTCAGCTAGCATGTTATAATTGAAAAACCCAACTGTATTATGATGATTAGAATTGGTTATACAACCTCCACATTAGTACAAATACATGGCCTATATATGTTCTGAACCCACTGAGCATCACGATTAATTCATAAAACTGCATATTAC
>CM032667.1:1104545-1224476 GCA_019095985.1 Streblospio benedicti | reverse complement strand
TGTCTGCATGATGATGCCAGCTCATTTCTATGGTTTAGAGATGCCATTCTGGGTTTAAATATTATAAAAAAAATCTCATTTAGGCATAGGCTGCATGATTTGGATGAGCTTGAATACGACTTGCTTTTTGTAATTAATGTCCATTTCAGTGAATATGGTGTGTTGGTTTCAATGAGGGACATTTGTCAGGTTCATTTCTTTTAGTTTTCATTACATTTTTATTGTGGCTTGAAATGAATTGTTTGGCATTCGGCATGCAGCTGTAGCTGAGTTTTAGTGTGTTCTTGTTGAGTATTTTGTGGAGTTTGTGGTTGGTTGGGAAACACTTATCAATGAGTTTTAGGAATTTCTTTCCGATGTTTGTTGCTACGTTGTTGCTGAATGGAGGATTAAACCATATGATGTTTCTTTTGCGCTTTTTTATATTATTGGTATTCAGAGAGCTGTTTTCCTATGGCGGTTTGTACTTCAAATTATATTTGTATTCACTCTTGTTTAGTGCTTCTTGGTATTTCGGCGCAGCTTTGTTGAAAACAGTTTCGTTGCAAGATATTGATGATAGTCTTCTATTAATGCTCTCTGGGATGTTTTTTTAGAATATTTGGAGGATGATTGCTTTTGCTGTGTACGTATAATGGGATGTTGTTTGGTTTTGAGTACGGCTTGTATGTTGCATTCCTGAGGTCCATCTTGATGTCCAGGAAATCAACTATCTTGGTGTTGGCCTCGATTGTAATACTAAGGTTGTTTTGGGCAAAAATTCTACAAATTTCTTTCGTAATTTTCTCAGTTTCCCAAGGTTAACTAAAATCCGATTACAGATTCATAATCCTCACTCAAAATTCTATTAGGAAAGTACTTTACACGAATGACATAGGATAAGTGATAGCTGAAAATTACCTTAGAATATTTATAAAGTCGTGTTAGTTTACAATGACGCGAGCGACCGGGAGTAGTCAATGAACTGTTTGGTGTGGATTAATTCTACTGCGCAACGCGTCCCGCGCAACTGGGAAATGAAGAATTGTGGAGAGCAGTTAGAGATAAAAACGCCATGTGAAATCATTTAGGCCTATTATACAAATGTCAAAATTTGTTGTTGTTTTTTATCCGGCATACAAATTAGACTGTCGTCTGCCTCTTGACTATACGTGATGATGATTGTGTTTATTAATATTTATGTCGAGTTGACATAAAAAAGAAATGCTTTTTTAAAATGATGTTCTACTTGTGACAAATTATATATATTTCATTTAGATCTATCATTGCATCAATCATCATTGGTTTTTATGCTTCAAAACCAGACACTATCACGGAACACTAACACATTTGACAAATGCATTGGCCTGTAATTACCAATGTCTATACTAGAACAGACTTCTAAATGTTAATGGAACATGTGCCTTTATCTGTTGAACATGGTTTACTTTCTCTGGTCATGAATTGTTATCAATTAGCATTAGTTTTCTGAACTATCCTCGGTATGTGACACATCTAAATACACGTACACAGTCCAGCGCACAACGGAAATTTGGCGGCCATCCAAGAATTCTCACTTCACACATAATCAACCCCCACATGTCCCAATAATTTAACGCATCTTTGAGGTGACCACAATCTCTGAATGTCAACTCTATCATTAAACCTATTAGGGTAACCTGATCAATTGAGGTCAAAGCAGAACATTTAACTTGGGTTTACAGATAACTCTAATTCAGATTGGTCATGATCTAGGTTACAGTATATTTTGCAATCAGCTATACACTTTTTTGCTTTATCTTTACAATTGCACCCTTCTATATGCAGCTCACTATCTATTTCTAATAACAAATCTTGTCTAATATTTTGAAACTTATCAATATTTTGTGTAACATTATTTATGTTTGTATAAGTCCTTTGCATTAATTCTATAAATTTCTTTTAAAATACATGAAAATTGTTGACTTGGGCAAGATGTTACTAACTTCAATGTATTTGATTATAAATTGTTTCCTTGTAACACGAATGAATAGTTACCATTAAAACGTGTGTATTTTATAAACATATATAATTACTATTAAGTAACATTTAACCATAAATTATATGAAACCAAGAATAAATCATTCTATCATTCCGTGCAAAAATCACCGCCAATAACCCTCGCTGATTGGTCAATCAGCGTGCTCAATTCAATTATACGATTGACTGCACGTTCCAAAGATTGACTGCACGCTAGCAGGCTAGAAACACCACCTAACCAAAGTCTAAGCATTCACATATAGTTATTCTATATAATATTTCTTGGTGTCAAAAATCAATCGCATATTGGTCTTTTATCATTCACAAATGTTTTTACAGTGGATATTTTCAAAACGACGCTAAATTCAAAGGCTTTAACCAAATACCAGTCTCATTCTATCATGACTAAAATCCACACTAAATGAGTGTCTGATTCGTTTTTATTTTGAAATAAATCATATCATAACGGTCTCATTGCCATTTTAACCATGCGACGTCACGGACTACAGTCTACACTAGACTAATACCGTCACATTTTCTATACAGCTGCTGACGTCACACGGTCAAATGACAATATTATGATATGATATATTTCAAAATAAAAACGCATCATACACTCATTTAGTGTGGATTTTAGTCATGATAGAATGATATTTGCCTCACTTCGTTCGGGTAAATCAGACGTCAGCATGCTCAATTTCAAGATTGACACGACAATCGAGTGGTCAATTCCTACAATTATTCCTGATGCAACCGATATGCTAGAGGATCAAAAATTCTGAAATAAATCAAACTTGAACATTTTCTAAGAAAAGTCAATACCATAAACATTTTGTATGCACAACCATTGAAAATAACAACTTTATAAAGTTAGATCCAACTTTGTACATTGGATTGACCTCACAGGCTGAGATCACAAGGAGATAAGACGAGCTCTAAATGAGAATCATTTATGTAGTTTATTGGACTGTGATCAGTGTTCACTCTGGGTGCAGTTCACACCTGATATCTGGTAAAAATCTGAGATGTCCGTTGTGCGCTGGACTGTACAGCTAAAATGTTAAAAGGAAACATTTTTGTTTCTTTGCTCTGTTTAACACAGAAGGCGAACCCATAACAAGTTCCAAAGTTCGAAGAATGGGTTTGTGTGCAAGTCAAGGTGGATGTATATGGCGTACCTACCAATGCATATGGCATTGTGACCGTTCACGTTAAAATAGCCATACATATTATGCCTACATGATTTCTTTCGCCAGAACACTGGGTGTGTTCAAAAGCATTTACAGTAACTGATTGGAACACAATCTTTGTTATTTTCCACAGGATAACAAATGTAGTCAGTTTCCTTCTAATTGCCAACTGGATACACAGACAACACATTTGTTATAGCCCATCATGAGATTCGACGACATTTTCGATCTAACTGGCCAATTTGGCCGATTTCAAGCCTATGCGTGTTCTCTTATTTTCATGTTCTCGTTCTGGTCATACCACGGCACGGCAGTGCCCTTCATTTTTTTTCCCATGGACCACTGGTGCTCAGTTCCCGGTCTTGAGAATGTCACATGGGATCAGCAGAAATACATTGGAATCCCCAGTGATGAATCCGGATCGTACGACAAGTGCAAAAGGTATGGACGATTTCCATTTTATGGTGTACACTAAACCCTCTGGTAGAAGACAACTAAAGTTTTTTATGCCAAAGTGGGAGAGTGGTCTTTTTATGGGAAAAAAGGTTATGATATGTAATGATAGGCTTACAGAGCACATTGATGGAGAGATGGCTACTCAAGATAGTTGTCTCGTAATAGACATCTTGCACAAGTCATAATGACAAAGTTGTACACTTTTTCTTGCATATCAATAGATAGGAAAGGTCAAACTGATGTTCAGCCTATCAACGCTCCATACTTGTACCAAAGTAACAAACTACTGAATAATGTTGGTTTGTCACATTTGGTTTTGACCATTCAAAGAACATGAAATGTGACAATCATGAATTATTAATAAGTAGTAGTTTCTCACTCATTACTATGTATGATTAGCATGTTTTTGCCCCTAACCAATCACACAGCATCAAATGTCCTAATCATAAATATTAATTAGTAGACTTTTCTAATCATTTTTTGCACTTTTTCTCAAGTGTTTTCAGATACAGTGCGACATAAGTAATGAACCTGTTATTAAAGTGGATAATTACCTATTAGATTATCATGTAAGTAAAGGAGGAGCACAATAAAAAATTGTCTAATACCATTTTTATTCCTCCGAGACAGCGGTTATCAGTCAAAGAGATTAATTGCTTACCTTGTACAAAACTGTAGGTTTTCTGTAATAGCTACTCTATATTTGCCTGAGAGGATTAAAAGACTTGTTGGTCAAAGTACAGTTCACCTCCTTATTGGTATAATAATCATGGGAATATCAATAACTACATTATTTTGGGGCATTAATACATATAAAATGTTGTTTGGTATATTTTATAATTAGCTTTTTTTTGTTCTTATAGTAACGCAGGTTGTCAGTGTACATTAAAATGCAGCCCTTCTCCTAACAGCCATTAAATACTGACCTAAGTAAATACCAACTCTAATTGTGTATCAAACTTTTAAGGATTACCCAAGCCACTTCATTGCCAAGGTTCCTAAATCCGTATCTCATGGCATCCAACAGGACTTGACTCATGATATTGCGTCACCAAAAGCCGTCAAAACCCATTATGTTAATGAAGGATTATTTGGGACCTCATAAAGTACAGTGTGTACTACACGCATCTTGGGAGTTGAATCATTCATTACGAAATGTAATATGAAAGATGGCTGTCATTTTAATACAATTTGAAATAATGAAAAATGCTATTTATATGTTTTACTTTATGTAAAATTATCATACTATCATTTTAAAAGATATTTTACTGTATCAGACTACCATGAATGTCAATTCATAACTCATGAATATCGCATATCATATTGTAAAGAGATGGCCTATTTAAAGTAGAGCATGTTATGTTTTCATTCAGATTGTTATGCCAGAATTTATCATGTTTGTGATGCGCGTCGCTGTAATCAGAGAAAATCAGACTTTCTGTCGGCAAATATACTAATTATAGAACAAGCGTGTTTAAAACATTGATTAGCTTTTAATAAACTGCCAAAGTGAGTCGTGGCAGGGTAATAATTCTTGATATTACCAGTTTAACTAGGAAACTAAGGTGGTCAGATATTGCTGACAAAGGCTTGTGAAATTAGTATATGTACAGCTGCTGGTTTGCTCTATGGTATTCCTTAGATCCTTGGATCCTGATGTCTAGATGTATTCTAGAAGTATTCGAATTCTAGATGTTCTAAATTGATGCCTATATGTGAATTGTTGTATTTTTGACATTTTGCATGGAATAAAAGATACAAATGCCAGCAAAAGTTTATTAAAAAGCAGAACTCCGGCTTCTCCCTCCTCTGAGCCTTAATCAGAGGGGGGTGGCGCCTAACAGCACACCTTTACAAGAACCCAATCACAGCTGTAAAGAAAGTACTATAAGAAAGCCAATCCTTTACAATATGTTTACAGCCATACTCTGAAAAACACATGCCACTGTTTAACAACATGCTTAATAAGGAATGGGAGGAACCTCATTTTAATGTTGACCCTTATTATAACTCAATTAGACACACTTCATGAATATGCTGGTACTTTTCCTGGCCACTGATTGGTTGAACACCAAAAGTGCTTAAGTGTACAACTTTTTTAATCCCTTATGCAAGATGTCTAATATGTCTTATGAAATGACGACAAATAAGTTATTAGATTACATTCTGTGTTGATCCACACAAAATTGTCTTCGGGAGAAAGACCAATAACATTACTGTATCGCGCATGCACTGTTATATTGATATGAGGTAGGGTAAGAAGAGGGGAGGGACGCGCTCCGACCCGGGGGCTCCTACCCATTTTCCTCCAAAACATATGCAATAATGTACTAATTCATGTATGGTAACATATCTTTTGACCTCACCACACTCCTTCGCATGTATATCTGAATGGGATTCCTCTGCTGCAACCTCCATTCAATATCAACCTCTTCGTATATTTCCCCAATTGCAAATATAGCATATGCTGTTATTTATTACTTTTATCATAACGAAGTTATAATATGGTCACTCTTCTTTAAGTGTGGTGTATGTCACAAGATCATGTACTTTTTAAAATAGAAATATGGAAATATTGAAGAAAATGACCTTATAGTTTTATTGTTAAAGGTTTGACACTGACTTCTCACAGTACACAACTGAAGAATTACTTTCTTGGAATCGAAGCTCAATGTCACTTTTAGTGAATCAGACAGTGTTTTGCTCATCTTGGGTTTACAATGACTCTGAATATCACTCAAGTGCCGTCATGAAGGTAAGTTTACTATGGATAGTATGTCCTTGAATGAGTTCATCGTGTTGGTAAACAAATAAATCTATTATTTTCATCTTTCACAACACTAAAGATTAATTACCGTTTGACAGTTTCGTCTGCCTCTGCAGACATTTTCAAAAACACTACTGCGCATGTCAGATCATGGTTTACAGCCGCCGATAGAGATAGATAGAGAAAGATAGAGAAAGATAGAGAAATAGATAGATAGAGATAGAGATAGTGATAGATAGAGAAAGTGATGGTAGGACTAGAGCAATCAAGGAAGCTATCCACATCCGGATGCAAAGTCAGACCATGAACAGAGATGAGGGGGCCCACCAGCTTGCGAGAGTCTACGACCAGTGCTTGCCGCAGGAGGGGATGGCGGCTGTAAACCATGATCTGACATGCGCAGTAGTGTTTTTGAAAATGTCTGCAGAAGCAGACGAAACTGTCAAACGGTAATTAATCTTTAGTGCTGTGAAAGATGAAAATAATAGATTTATGAATAGTATGGTTTCTGGCATGAGTTAACAATTGATAATAATAACACCAGATTGAATATTATGCACATCCTTATTATGATTTTAGTTTGACTTGGTATGTGATCGCGAGTGGCTTGTATCTTTGGCCTCTACAACATACCTATTTGGCGCAATGCTTGGAACTTTTACTTGTGGCATTTTGTCAGACAGGTGAATTGTTGTCATAGTTCACAACATATAATAATGCATACTTGCATAATGTAGAACAACAACAACACGTTTTCTCAAAACAATTGCTTACAGCAGATACACACATATGCCATGGAAACGTATACGGTTTAGTAGTTTATATTTTCTCTGCATCTTGTATTGCGTAATTGTAAACTTCTGTAAATCATCTACATGTATATGGGACACCCTCAATTTCGTCTCTTTGGTAGGTGCCTTTCGTCCACGAAAGGCACCTACCAAAGACGAAAGGCAAAAACAAGAGACGAAAGGCAAAACCAAAAGACGAAATGCAAAACGCACAAACATCCTTTTGTTGTTGTTCACCCCTCACACAGACGAAAGGCAAAACCAAAAGACGAAAGGCAAAATGCACAAAATGCCTTTCGTTGTAGTTCTCGTTAAATCCGATAGATGGTGTGTGAGCGCGAGCCGCCTAGCCAGTCCATTAGCCTACCAAAAATCCCAGTATGAAAAATTCGATTATTTTCATATCGCCTACCGTGATGAAGCATGTTTATGAGACGTGGTTTATAAACACATATGTGCATTGGTTTTATATATGTAGTATTATTTACTAATAAGTTACTGGTCATGTTTATTTTTGGTATTTTATTTATCTATCACATTTATATAATAATAAGGATAGCTTATAGTATTACAAAACAAGTATAAATATAACTGAATGCTGGCAAGTAATAATTTTACATGTGGGGTTGTGATTGGGTAGGGGGTAACAGATAGGTAGAAATACATACCCGTAAGGTTATTTTTTGTTATTACACACTTACCTAATTATTCGGCCTTTGTTGACAGGAAACGCAAAAAGGTGCTCTTTTATAATATATTTACTGGACAAGAGCTAGAAGATAGAATGGTATTCATTGCTATTCAATGTACACCATGTGCTACATTTATCGATTATGAAACCTACCAAAAGTGCCATTAGACCTCAATACGGTGAGATAAAGATACTGACGTGGTTCTTTTAGGGCCACAAACAAGTGCCTCTTTGCTCTGATGATAGGTGGTCCCAAACAGCGACTTATCTAGTTGTCATTGTTTATGTTCGAGTAACATCATGAGGTACTTAAAAACCATTTTACACAGTAGAAGACAATTCATTAGACCAATATACATCACAATACTTTCAATAAAAGAAGCATAAAGGGCCCTCTAAGGACCACAAACAAGTGGCTCTTTTCTCCAAAAAAGCCCACTGACGATAGGTGGTTCCAAACAGGGGCTCATCTAATCTCCTTCGTTTCTATTCTTGTAACATCATGAGGTACTTATAATCCATTCTAAACATTAGTAGACATGTCAATAAACTATTATAAATTACAATGTTCCCAATAAGAGATGGATAAAGGGTCATCTAAGGACCACAAACAAGTGGCTCTTTGCTCCAAAAAGCCTACTCTGATGATAGGTGGTCCCAAACAGCGACTCATCTAGTTGTCTTCTTTTATGTTTCAGTAACATCATGAGGTACCTATAATCCATTCTAAACATTAATAGACATGTCAATAGACTGTTATATATTACCATATTGTCAATAAAAAATGGATAAAGGGTCAAACAAGTAGCTCTTTGCTCCAAAAAAAGCCCACCTGATGATAGGTGGTCCGAAACAGTGACTCATCTAGTTGTCTTCTTTTCTGTGGATTCGAACAGAAACGAAGACAAATAGATGAGTTGCTGTTTGGGACCAACTATCATCACGGAAAATCATGGGAGGGCTTATTTGGAGCAAAGAGCCACTAAATTGTTTGTGGTCCTTAGAGGACCCTTTCACTATCTCGTATTGTAAATATTGTAATATATAATAGTGTATTAACATGTCTACTAATGTTTAGAATGGATTATAACTACACTACATCATGATGTTACAAAGATAGAAACGAAGGAGATTAGATGAGCCCCTGTTTGGAACCACCTATCATCAGAGGGGGCTTTTTTTGGGCCAAAGAGCCACTTGTTTGTGGTCCTTAGAGGACCCTTTATAGACTTCTTTTATATAAATAATTGTAATGTATATTGGTCTAAGGATATGTCTACTACTGTTTAAAATGGATTATAAGTACCTCATTAATGTTACATGAATGTTTGAAAGGAAGGCAACAAGATGAGTCCCTGTTTGGAACCAACTATCATCAGAGTGGGCCTTTTGTTACAAGAAAAAAGAAGGACACTTGTTTGTGGTCCTTAGAGGAGCAAATAGCTTTTATGCTTGTTGTATTGAAAGTAGTGTAATATATATTGGTTTAAGGACATGTCTACTACTGTTTAAAATGGTTTATAAGTACCTCATGATGTTACTCGAACAGAAACGAAGACAACTAGATGAGTCGCTGTTTGGGACCACCTATGATCAGGGTGGGCTTTTTTGTAGTAAAGAGCCACTTGTTTGTGAACTTTAGAGGACCCTTTATCCATCTCTTATTGTAAATATTGTAACATATAATAGTTTATTGACATGTCTACTAATGTTTAGAATGTATTATAATCACCTCATGATGTTAGAAGAATAGGAACGAGGAAGTTTATATGAGCCCCTGTTTGGAACCACCTATCATCAGAGTGGGATTTTTTTTTTTAGCAGAGAGGCACTTGTTTGTGGTCCTTAGAGGACCCTTTATGCCCCTTGTCACATTTCGTCCACTTTGCAGCCCCCCCCCCCTGGTATGTGATGTCATCTTTGCCTCAACCCCCACCCCACTCCGTGAAATCATGGTTTCATGATACTACAACTTTTTTACTTTTTTATAGGTGACACCACACAAATGCTAGACTCCCCTACCCACCCAAACCCCACTTGTCAAATTTCATCATCTTTCACTACAACCCCCCACCCCCCCCCCCCACCCCCACTGGGTGACGTCATTTGTGAACGATCCCCTATCATCAGAGTGGGCCTTTTTGAAGCAAAGAGTCACTTCTTTGTGGTCTCTAGAGGACTTTTCATGCTTCTTTTCCCCAAATATTGTAACATGTAATCATCTATAACATGTCTAATAGCGTTTAAAATGGGCTATATGTATCACATGATATTCATAGAATGGGAATCAATAACTGAGGTACACCTAAATATTTTAAAAATCATGTATTTAATATTGATTTTAATATTGCAGCTTAATGTAATTGGTATTAAAAATCCTATGTCAAAAACAAAATATAATTGGTATTGTAATTGGTATATTATTACATCTACTTGGACAACCGATTTTCAAAGAGCCACTTCTTTGTATGATTACTGTAACGTGTACACAAATGATTTGCCACGGTAGTCGTTTTAAAAAATATCGAAGTTTTCATAGTGGGCTTTTTTCGGTGGGCTAATAGACTGGCCCGGCGGCTCGCGTTTATGTATTGTGTTCTTGTCTCACTTCTAGACGAAAGGATGATTTAATTGACGAAAGGCAAAGACGAAAGGCGTTTTGAGAGACGAAAGGCAAAGACGGAAGGCGTTTTGCAAGATTGCCTTTCGTCTCTAAAATCATCCTTTCGTCTACGAAATTGGATAGAGTTTGTTTTCATACACGAAATGAAAGTTAGTAAGTGGTCCTCAGTAGCTCAGTAGTTAGAGCGTACGACTTGAAAACAGGAGGTGTTTGCGTCGTAAGTTCGCGGCCCGGTCATGGCAGACACAGTGTCGCCAAAACCGTTACGTCGTACGTCTGCCACTGAGTTGCTGATTTCCACCGAGCGCGTCGCCACCGTACAGTGTTACTAGACAGTAGCGACGCCAAGCGGAGGTTCGGAAGCCTCGTTAAAAGGCGTGTCCCGTGTAGAGGAGAGCCACACCTCTGCACGTAAAAGAACTCGCCTAGTTTGAAAACTATAGCTAGTGTGATCCCTCCATTACCCTTGGCTCAGTTGGTTACCTAACCTGCCAAACAAACAAGGACCACATTGGAAATTAGCATTACATATATATGTACGCTTTCATGTGCTATCCTAGGAACATTAGATCCTGAAGAATATCAAATCAAAATCAAATCAAAATATCTGTTATTATGACTTTCGTGGACGAAAGGCATACGTGAGCGACGAAATTGAAGGTGTCCCACATGGCGCCCCGTACGCGTGCCCCCACTTGCACGTTTTAATTGTTCTACTAGGTTTGCAATTAGTCATACGGTGTGTATTAATAGTTTTAGAATTGGTTGGAAAGAAGTATAGAGCGGCAGTTGGAATTGGCTTTGGAATGGGCTTTGCTGTGGGCTATTGCATTATGCCATGGATGGCGAAAAGGTCTTCAAAGTGACGTGTCTTTTCAGCTAGCTCTTTCATTGCCCTCGATACTCTACGTGGCTTATGTTTGGTAAAGTACTACACGAATATAATATTTTGTGTATCTTGTATTACAGTAAAAACCTCTCTATTAGGACCATCTTTGGGACCACTTTTAGGTCGTCTCAATAGAGAGGTGATCTCATTACAAAGGTTATCTTTGGTAGCTTTATGAAGTTTTTGGGACCGTGAAAAGTGGTCTTATTATAGAGGTGGTCCCAATAGAGAGGTGGTCTTAATTGGAGGTCTTACTGTACAAATAATCCTTGATTCAAAGTACTGTTACTGAAGCATCTTAAACATACATGTCGCATGCATTTTCTATCTGTCAGTGTATGAAATCAGCCGTCTCTCTGACGGCTTTGTGAAGACCGATTTTAGCCCGTGCTGCCCGATGGGCAGGACTACAATACAGTAGAACCTCCAATTAAGACCACCTCTCTATTGAGACCACCTCTATAATAAGACCCCTTTTCATGGTCCCAAACCTTCATAAAGCTTCATAAATTAACGTCTGTATAAAGACCACCTCTCTATTGAGACTACCTAACACTGGTCCTAATAGAGAGGTTCTACTGGATATAAAATTGTTAACTGGCGTCTACATTTTAGCATTGCTGGGTGCTTTCCATAGGTCCACAGGGGTATAGGGTTGACAAAATATAAATTACACATTTTTAGACTGCCATATTCAACTAATTTTTTAACTGTGGTTACTTATAAATTTCTTTTTTTTTCTTTTTCCAGTTTTTCTCCAAAATCGTAGCTATGATAATGGTAAGTATCAGTGTTCAAACATCTGTTTTTCTTTATACAGGATATTGCCAGAATCCCCCAGGTGGTTATTGGTTAATAAGAAGTATAAGGAGGCTGAAAAGGCTTTACAATGGATGGCCCGTTGGAATGGCCATCAGTTGGATCCTTCATTTGATGTTCGAGACATAAACGTGGCAAGGCATTTCTTAACAATACATAAAATCCATTCATTTATAGTACTCCTTGTCGAGAATCATATATACCCAAGTTGAAGCACAACGGTTATGATATTTATACTGTATAAAGTAGTGGGTGTGCTACATCAAGTCCTGTAACATAATAACTTGAGGATGTGAAATAACGCTTTCACATTGTATTTTAGCCCCTCCAATCTAAATTTATACTGTAATTCAGTTTGTATGCATATCTTTCGCTCTGTATTGAAAAGAAAGTTTCACAATTGAAATAACTTATTGTACATATATAATTTACTCCCCAGGAGGATAGCTCTGCTTTTGGTAATGGAGCACTGTCACAGTGGTTCATAACACTGTCCTCCGTGATTAAGAGCAAGATTCTTCGGAGAAGGCTGTGGGTTGTGTTCTATTTATGGTAAGAATTTCTACCTCAATTTAAGGAGACAACGAACATGAATTACTTCAAACCTAGACTAAATATTGACATCTATTCGTTCTATATATGATATGTATTGCTTTTGTTTATTGACTACATTCGGCAAGGCGATATATTAAAGCATACAGCATAATGTAAATGGGAAAGGGGAAGTTTATAAAGGGTCACGAAATCATGCATTTTTATTTTTGGCCTATTTCCCATGTCCCACAAACTTAAAAGTGTTTCCCCACATCCAACTTCTTTGAAATCCCACATCCCTCTTTTTACTCCTTTCCCCACACCCCTATTTATTTATTTTTATTTTTTATTTTTACTTTCCCCCACATATCCCACTTTCTTATAAACCCGCCTCTGTAATCCAAGATGGTGCGTTTCCATAGCTTGCTTGTTTATTCAATTCTATTCCCCTCTCTCAGTACTCTAGAGCAAGCACGTTCCTACCACTATATTGATATCACAACCCTAAGACCGAGGGCACATCTGGCAGTACTGCCTCCCTACTGCCAAAAACTCATGGAGACCGTGGGGATGAGTGCGTGTCCAGTATGGTCAAAGTGCGGCGAATGTATGTTTGTAGACAGTAAGGAGACTGTAGGGAACACTTTTACCATTTATGGTAACATGGCCTATTCAGGAGTGGCCTGGCCGTAGGTAGACTGTATGGAACCAGTAGGCCGTACGTCATTACCTGCCGTACACACTGCAAGCACGGAAAAAACCTTATTGCCAGAACATTACCATCATCCTAAGCAGCTGCTTGGAATGACGATCGTTTTAATGATTCTAGTCTCACAAGAATGGGCTTGCTATAGCACTGAGAGAGGAATATGACGTAGGCATACGAATAGGTACACAAATGTACTCACTTTGAAAAGAAGATATTATATGTTAGTAGTAATGTGTATGGTATGATTTTTGTAAATCATACTAGTATACATACCACACACCCTTCCAAGATGGGTTTTTGGTGTTATGAGTCGCCATATCTTTTATCAAAAACAAACAGACAAGTAAATAAGATGAACCTTTTCTTTCAGTGGCACGTGTTTTAGTGAAGACTTAAGATTCATCATACTTTTAGGTTCACTATCGTCCTGCAATATTTTGCTGTGGCACTGAATGTAGCACTAATACCTGGAGATATTTATCTAAACACATTTCTTATTGCACTCATGGAACTTGGAGTGGTAAACTTTTAGTTTTATTTACACTATGTATGTGTCTGCTCACAATACTCAGGACAAGATCTATAAAATATCGTCTTCAGCAATTCATATTATTATTACTTCCTCGTCATAATAGTAATCGCATAGTTTGAACAGTGAATTTGAATTTGGTGTTACCATTATGTATACACGTAAAAAGTAAACATGAAAACAAAATACACCCACAAAACAGATGGTTTTATTAGGTTTGATAATACTTGAAACATTTCTTCATTCCAGATTCCTGCCATATTTCTTGCAAATTCTCCATACTTTGGAAGAAAACGAACCATGATTCTCTGCATTTTGGCAACAGGAATATGTGGATTTCTCTCTCTTTTTCTAATGAAATATGGTAATAAAAACTATATCAATATAGGTAGCGACAGATTCATTTGGGATGAGTTACTTTGGAAGAAAACGAACCATGATTCTCTGCATATTGGCAACAGGAATATGTGGATTTCTCTCTCTTTTTCTAATATAATATGGTAATAAAAACTAAATCAATATAGGTAGCGACAGATTCATTTGGGATGAGTTGGTGTGTGTGTGTGTGGAGTGGAGGGGACAGTTCCGCCCAATACTTTCATAATTAATTATATAGGAGAACCTCTATTAAAACTACTACCCCTGAGACTGGCGTAAGTGATCGTTTTGGAGAGGTGGTCTCTTTACGGATATACCAGATGTTTGTTTTATATTAGAGCATACATCCAGCCTAAAACGGTTTCTTTGGATCCTATTGCGTTTTCTTAATAGATAACCGTTCATATTTCTAAATTCACGACTAGTGTTTGTATTGCAAGTGGACTTACCTATCCTGGCCCCCTCCCCTTCTTATGATGATTATCAATTTATTATAGGGGTGGTCTCATTAATTGGCTTTAATTGGAGGTTCTGCCATCATTTTGACCATTTGAGAACACGGTGGACGCTCGAGATGGTAGTGTTATCTCCAATTTCACATAGCCGATCATGATAGATCCAGATGGTTCACAAGACACCAGAAATGAGGAAAAAATATTGTCAGCTTTTTTTTTCCTTCTTTTTTTTTTGATGATGCATGTTAGTCCAGATGATCTATGGTTTGACCCGGAAGAAATTGCAAAAGTTTTTAAACCTGGTTTTTCTAGATCAGTTTTTTTCCCCTGAATACAATGAAACAAAGTTGCCCAAAGTTGCACGATTGGAAAGTACTTTTTCGGACTGTTTTTCAAAATGGCCGCCACTGATTTTTAAGAGCTGAAAAAATTAAGGTTTCATAATCATAGAAGGCTATATTTTCTCTCTAAAGTGTTATTTTATGTTACAGATAGTATGGGAAAGTCTTAAAAATGTTTGTAAAGGTAGCCATTTTGAAAAGCAAGATGGCCGCCATTTAAAAAATGATGAATTACATAATAAATGTACAACAATTATATAAAGCATTTAATATTAACATAACTTTAATTTAAAAGTTTAACCTTAAGCTGATATTCAACCTTAAAGGTAATATGCTCAGTGGCCAAACATATATGCTTGCACAGAAGCAATATGGTATGTTCTGTGTATTCTGATAGTTTCATTCTTTTAAACAACCTATTAAAGTATTTAGAGCAATTTAAATACCACGTAGTAAGAGCCTGTATAACCCCATCAAAACACGTGAATGCAACAAATGTCAACCCAATGATTTTCGTCGGACGTAACTTGCACGTTGCACGTAAAAGTTCGCCTATCTCTCCAATGTTAATTGTCACGTCTGTCATTAGAAATCCACGGTACGTCTGGCGAAAATCATTCCATTATGCAACATCACGTGACCTTGTGTTTTAGTTAGCAAGAGAGCATGGTATTTTCAAAGGTGTGATAAATATCATCGTCGGTTTTCACGGCTTGATAACTCACACTGCCTTAAAGTCCTTGTTCATACCAACCCGTGGGCCCAGTTGTAGCGTTCACGTGGAAAAATTATTTTCGGTTAGACTTACGTCAAAGACAAAATCAATACTCTGTTCCATCTTACTTCTATAGCGAGATCTTACGTTTGGCGTTTGAATGGTTAACCCTGCTGCCGATTTCTCCCGCCAGACGTCGCCACTTGAAAACTAGCAGAGAACATGTTGAAACTGTCAAAAATGAATTTTTTAGTGAACTCTGCCTTTCCATGAAAGAGAGTGGATACCCACACAAGTTCAGAATAGAGGTAATCAAAAACGGATTAAGAACTTTTGAGAAGCAAGTGAAGAATGATAAACAAGGTGTACGCCCTCTGTACAGAAGCAAAACACACAATGAAAAACAGCGAAAAATACAGAAAGAAATGAACAAAATGACTTGGTACAAACTATTCAACAGCATTGTGTCCTGCCCCCCTACACCGTGAAGTGAACTGTTTAAACAGCTAAATGAAATAGCCCAAGACCATATGAGGTCTGTAGGGATGAAGATAAAAGTAGTCGAAAGAGCTGGACGGACAATTAAATCACTTATGCCTGGTTTACAAAGTGAAAAAAAGGTGTGACAGGTCAGACTGCTTCATACATAACAGTGAGGGAAAATGAAACTGTCAAAGAGAGGGAGCAGTGTACAAAGGACAATGTAGAATTTGTGAGAAAAATAATATTAAGTGCACATACATTGGTGAAACTAGCAGGTCAGGATATGCTAGAGACTGCCAACACCAGACTGCTCTCAATAACCCTCAAAGATACAAGCACAATGCCTTTGCAAGCCGCATGCTAGAGGAACACCCCCATCAAGTACCTGAATTTAAGATCGAGATAATTGGAAACTACAAAACAGCATTTGAAAGAAATTCTCTTTCGCGATTATTACACAGCCAAAAAGAACACTGTAAAACAAAACTATCATGAGACCAAGTGTGGTGAACCAAGTCTACAGGATTTTAAATATGAAACTGGTTTGTCCTTGCCAAAGGTGTGTACTCTAGATGTTGTGTCACATCCTAGCAATGCATGAGCAAATGGTAACAGGTTACATGTGACCTCTCCCAGTTGGCTCCTAGTTACACCAGTGTGCCATGACCTGTTCCCTTTCTTACTTTTTTTGGCGAAGGCTGAAACCATAATGGATATGGTGTATGAGTAGCGTGGAAGATTTGAAGTACTAAGATGTCTGTGACAGTGCGATTCCTGCCTTTGCTATGAGCACATGAGCATATCCACTGGCATGTTGTACCTCGCACCCAGCTTCACACAGTCTCTCTCACAGAATGTGGATGAACCTCTGTTTGTTATTGGCATTTGACAGAAATAGATCTTTCTTGCATTGCAATTTCATAGATAGTACTTCAGGTAGTACTTCGGGGCCACATATACCTGTTCTTCTGCCATGTGTGCTATCTTTTGTACTAAGGGCATCTGAGAAACCATCAAAGACAACTGTGGCTTTCCCATACCTCTGGATGACAAGGCGCGTATAGGAATTCAGTATTTCATCCCATCCCAAGTAGATCCCTTTGTCCATAGGATGCGATGAAGTAGTGTTCCCCCATCAAGAACGAAATGAACATCCTGTGGTGGTTTTGGAGCAGAAGCTATGGTCTTGTTCCACATGTTGTCTGCTAAGGCTGGTTTTTTGGCAGCGTTCATCAGCTCTTGTGTCTAACAATGCAGGGGAATAAGAACACAGCTCGAACTTGAGCACCTCTTCCAGTTCACCACATCAACCAGCTGTTAGTAGACGCTGGAATAGCAGATTAAGGGTGATTTGTACAACATCGTCCTTTATTCTAAACAGATTTGGTGTCCAATGTGATCACTTGAGATTCTTCTTCCTGAAGGTTTACTCACCAACAATTTGTCTATTCATGGAGTCAAGAATGCTCTGGCCAACAGCTTTTAGCTGTGTCACAGTTTACTTCAGTGTGATCAGTAATTCCAGAAGCAACACTCCACAAACTTGGAGGGCTGTCCATACTGAAACGATCTTGTGTTGCCAAAAGCTCCAGTATGCTCATCACATCACTGACATCTTTTTCACGCTAGTTTGTCTGGTTTATTTGAGTTGATTGCTAGTGATAAAGGCCTCACCAGTAAGGCCTTGCATTGCATTGTTCATCTCCCCACATGCTGGTGTAGATAAGACCCAGATGAGGCATTGGGTTTCTGTAAACCCCCTACCCCTGGCAAGACCACCTCTAGTCTTCACAGCTCTCATCAGGCACTGTTCTATAGCCAAATTTGTAGAAAGTCCAGTCAACTGTCTGTCTGATCTGACACTACATGGTGTCCATCAAGAAAATATCTGTAGACTTCTGGATGTTTAGAATCCAACTCTGACATATCTTGCAGGTAAATTCTCTTCACATAGAGATTGTGCCCTGATGCTGCTAGGCACCACTCTGAGGATCAGAGGTTCAGAAGGAACTGAACATTCTGAACCTCTGATCCTCAGAGTGCTAGGCACGGGAGCATGTCGAAGAGACACTGAAGGTGGAGTAGCCAGTCCACTAGCCGTTCTGCTCTGATATGTTCACCATGTCTATATGGTGAATCCACAGCTTGGCTACTCTAAAGCCAGACATTTATATAAGTTCTACAAAAAGATGATGAGCAGTACTGCTGCAGTGGAACCATCCGTACTGCCCCCCACAGCTGCAGCTGCCAAATACCACTCACTGCGTGTCTTTTTGGAGTAACATGTAACATGTATATTATGAAGACAACATCTGCTTAAGGTTAGATATCAGCTTAAGATTAAACTTTTAAATTAAAGTTATGCTAATAATAAGGGAGGTTTAAAGGTAAATAAGGGATATAAAATATGAATTTTGTGTTGTTTTATTAAGTTTTATTTCATACGTTATATAAACATTGTACATTTATTATATAATTTATCATTTTTTAAATGGTGGCCATCTTGCTTTTCAAAATGGTTACCTTTCCAGACATTTCTAAGATTTTCCCATACTGTAACTTAAAATAACACTTTAGATACAAAGTATAGCCTTTTATGATGAGGAAACCTTAATTTTTTCAGCTCTTTTAAATCGGTGGCAGCCATTTAGAAAAACGGTCCGAAAAAGTACTTTCCACTCGTGCAACTTTGGGCAACTTTGTTTCATTGTATTCAGTGGAAAAAACTGGTCTAGAAAAACCAGGTTTAAAAACTTTTGCAATTTGTTCGCGCTTACCCCCCAAATTTTCGTAGATCATCTGGACTATGTGTATATTTTGTGGCCATAACTTATGGGATCGTCTGAAATAACGGTCTGTGACCTTTCAGATGGACTGGGAAATAGCCACGATCCACCTCGAAATGACACTAAGCTTTTGGCGTCTTCTGGAGCGTCTTGAACTACCAACGTCTATGTGAAATTGGGATTTTAGCGGTCCACCTAGCATTTGTCACCATTGGTTCATGGTACAGACCAATTGGTTTGCAGTAAGTACTCACGAGTACCACAAACGTTTGGACCCCCCCCCCCCCAATAAAATTAAACTACACGGTGAATGCGGTTTGTTAGCCATTAAATCAGCTGCGTAAATCACTGGTAATTTAGGTGTAAAGGTTATGATCATAATTTTAAGTCCCGTCTTATCCCCTTGCCATTTAGAAATCACAGATTCCACACCTTAAACATATAATCATCAACAATTGTTTTATGTTTATGTTTTAAACACTCTCATTGATTTTAAGATGGATTTCATTCGTCTAGACCAAGACACAGCAATATTAGTGGTCATTCTGATTGGCCGCTTGACGTTGACAGCAGCCTTCAATCTGCTCTATGTCTACACCACGGAACTCTTTCCTACTGAACTTCGCAACACGACTCTGGGGGCTGCTTCTACAGTGGGCAGAATCAGCGGCATGATAGCCGCTTTTGTAGGTGGGCCGATGGTACGACGTTCACAATCACTAGATAATAAACATGCAGTGTTGCAGTAACATCCATTTAGTTGAAGTGACCACCCAATTGCTGCCTATCTCTACCACGTTCAATATACAATGGTGTTACCCTTTCAGCAAAATGTATTTTGGGCTCTTCCAAATATTATCTATGGAGTGATGTGCACCACTGCCGGACTACTTTGCTTTTTACTGCCAGAGACACTCAATAAGCAGCTACCAGATACCGTAGAAGAAGCTGAGATGCACAAGTAAGTGATTTGTCCACTGTTGTCTTTATTGTTTAAAATCTTTACAATCTGCCGTGACATAAACGAAAAGTGATTCCTCGACGGACGGGACTTCGTGCACGGTCGAGAATTTGAGACTACTGCGCTGTGAAGACACCAGAAGTGTACAAATTTGACTTCCCCCGGCCCACCAGCCACTTGTCACTCCACAATGTCCATAGAGTCGGGTTCACACAAGATGTAGCGTCTGCCTAACGTGCTAGGATAACTGAGAGATGACTTTATTCGGAACCTATATTGTCTTTTCTCCTTTCAGATATGCTGCAGCCGTGGGTGAAAATAATAACAAGGAAGCTGACCTCTAATGTATCAATGTACAATACTTGCGTTTATATTTATAGTACATTGGTGTATAAAATGTATCAACACATAAATAAACTATATGGGTGTGTTTCCCAATTATGACGAATTCATATCAAACTTACTTTCCCTCTCTCACACCTTTCTAGAAAGAAAGAAGTGTGTGTGCGTTGCACGTGTGTGTGTGTGCGTGCGTGCGCGAGAGAGAGAGAGAGAGAGAGAGAGAGAGAGAGAGAGAGATGAAGATATGGAGGGAGAGAAAGAATAGTCGGCCATGTGGAGTGTGTGTGTGGGCGTGCGTGCGTGCGTGTATGTGGGGGTGGGTGGGAGGTGGGGGTGGGGAGGTATGGGGTGCCGTGTGTGTGACTGTGTGTGTGGGGGGGGGGGGGTATTTCCCACATCCCCTTTTTTGCTTATTCTCCCACCTTCCACATTTGTTCTTTCAATTCTTTCAATACCCTACATTACAATATCTAAACTAATGTTAAATTGTTATTTATTTCATGTAATTAATATGTATCAAATATATTCACATGTTGAATATATTGACCTCTACCATGCGCACGTACGCCTATGATTCCGTTTCACACATCGTCATATACCACAGCTGCATTTGAATTCCATGTATGTCTAGCACATTTTTAATTTTTTTTTTTTTTTACATTATATGACCCTGTCCTACGAGACAGAAATTCAAGGTGGTGGAGGGGGACACCCGAGAGGAAATTTGGTTAAATGAGCAGCAAGATGAGATAACACGCCCTAAGAAACGGGATTTAATTATATTAAGGTTTATTAGGGTCCCTGCCTATGATTCAAACTGCGGCCCTTCGTCCATATTCACAACATTATTAAATATGGTTGTAAATGTGCATGTGTAGTATTGTGTTCTAAGATGCTTTCGGTGCCCTAGAAAATTGTATGTTGTACAGGTTGTAACCATACACAGACTTTTTTGCTACACGTACTGGGGGCGTCTTCTGATTTCACGCTTTTGCAACAAAAGAGTTACACGTACAAATGACCTCTATAGCATTCACTAGGGTCCCCTTGTTATTTGGTGTTCTGTAACAAATGCACACATACGGGTTTTTGTTGAAAAATTGGCGGCTCCCTAAACGTTGGTGGCCCCTCGCTACAGCCCCCGCCCTCCCCAAAATCGGTCACTATGCTGGTGTTTTCACAAACCTCTATTATAACTAGAACAGCCAGGCCATCTGCTGTTGATCTCTGAATACGAGGCTCTGCTGCGTTGCCGTAAATAACGTCACGTGCCAGATAAGTGTACATACACCCCTCAAGGCACCAGTCAAACAAAACCGCTGATAACACAATAGCCACTAAAACGTTTTAACTGTAAATAACCGATTACACAAAAGTAGTGCAAAATGTAACACACTTATAACCAGACGATAAAAATAGCAATATGTTCCACCACACACTTTGAACTGCCATTGTACATTAGAACCGGCAAGGTTACGCACAGCTCTGCAGAAAGTGTCGGGGAGAGGATACAGTCGGGCACCTCATCCATTGAAGGCAATGCTTAACGCATATTAACTTTTGCACTGAAAATTATTCTGTGTCATCGATAACCTATGACAGTAAATAATGACAATATGTGTCTATAATAGACCATAAAACTTTCGCAGGAATAAACTTTGAAAATAAACTTTTCTTGTAAACCCGATATATTGGGTAGAAACGATCTGACGTCAAAACTTATAACAAAATAGAAATAGTATACATAAGCATTAATTGCTCGCACTTGGAAGATGTTGAACTTGTGCTTGGTCCTGCTCGTTGGTGGGTTAGTTGGAGCTGAAGATTTGGAGATCATTGATCTCTCCAATAGACTCAAGAACGATGAGACCCTGTACTACCCAAGTTACCCCATGGGATACAGGAGTGAGAATGTGTGGAATGGAACCAACATACTGGGTCACGGGGTTTGGTAAGTACACTTAGCTTTATTGCACGTTCTTTATCCATTTATAGATTATTTAGGCTTTGAAATATTGTCATGACCTTCCTGTGCTTCGAAATGTCGTTATTTATTTCTCGTGAAAATATCATAACAGATCATAACAACATAATGTCGTTGACGTCCTCAAAGGTCACCGCTGACGATGATTTCACCCTTGACCGAATCCCATAATCTATATATGCTTTCAAATATGCCTATTGTCCATCAGCACACAATATTCACAATCTGAGCTTAATGTTACCTGGGAACTGACGTGTAGTAACTATATGAAATAATATTACATATAGTTTAACCACAGGGTTGTAGGTTAATTCAGGTCCCAGCGGTGGACGTTGAGCAACCTCCCGGGACTAACTCGCCCCTAGCAGACTACACACTGTACAGTGACACATCTATACGATAAATGGGTACATGCAGGACGATGCAAGTCTCTACGTAGTGTATCTAGTAGCTGGCTAATTGGCTATAGCTATAGGAATCTTCAAATGTATGCTCCCATAAAGTTGCGAAGTTGCGAAAGAACGTGAGTGAGTTACCCTGGTCTAGTGTACATTATGGAACATCGGTCGCACTATCATATATATAGCGGGAGTCTGAAAATAGGTTGTAAAACCTTCACATTTATATTTTTACATACTGAAGTGCGCGAACATGCAGATCACAGATTGAAGTGGGGAAACCTGTACAGTACAATGTAGTCAATCCACAATCTTCACAATTCCTTCTGGTAGGGTTGAGGCCAACAAATTTGAGATGGTGATTCACGTGGGCACACACATGGACGCACCCTGTCACTTCTGTACCGACCCCAAGTGCTGGAGACTCCATGAGGTGCCCTTCGAGGTAGGACGTGCTTACGGGGCCCTTTTTTCTTCAATAGAGTAATGATTTTGTAAACTATGTATATATGTATATGTTTATGTAACTTATAATGTGAAACTGAGTATGGTATAAGAACGAAATCATTACACGTGACATAATGAAGTTATATTCACACATTGTCCAATTATAAAGAATATAAAGATAAACGTTTGTACAGTCAGTTTGATAAGGTTTGATAAAAACACGTTAAAGTCATTGCTATAAATGATATCATCTTCCTCTGAGAAGGTGGTCATAGATATAGACATCTATCGATAAACAATTGAAAGATGTTCCCATGCAAGATCAAATAAAATGTGAGCGACATCTGTTTTAATCCCAAAACAGTAAAGTGCTGTAGGAAATGAGAAATAGATGAGAAAAGGGTTATCCCGTCTCTAAACAACACGTCTCAAGACCATCTCTTTAAGGAGACCGCCTTTATATGACACCCCCTCCCCGCTAGTCCCAATCCTTAATTCACGAAGAAACCGCAGGGAACTCCCATAAAGATACCACTAATTACTGAGACCACTGGAGGTGAGTTTCCCGTTTGGTCTTTATATAGCGGTTCTACTGTAAAAGATAATCATGGCCACTATTAAGTAGAACCTCTTTATTATGACCACTATAGGGGGTCTCTTTATGGAAGATTGCGATAGCCTCTTTACGGAGGCTTGGGGTCTTGAGAAAGTGGTTTATTGCGAAGGTGGTCTCTATGTAGAGGTGGTCATAATCGGATGTTCTACTGTACTGGCCCTTACTATCCTGTTGCCCTCTTTGGCTGCAGCGCTTCATCGGGCCGGCGGCAGTGATTGACATCTCGCGCCAAGCGGCCGCCAACCCCAACTACGAGATGACGATCGCCGACATCCAGGCGTGGGAGGCGGAGCACGGGCCCGTGCCCAAGGGAGCCGTGCTGCTCGTGAGTGCACGATAGGTGTGAGGGTGAGGGTGAGGGGCATGCAGGTCTGTGTAAGACAGGGTGATACTGTGCGTGTGAGCCTGTGTCCGTACGTGTTGTGTGACTGTGATGTTCATGACGAGACTGATTTGTCTGTACTTTGGCCGTTATAAAAACATGTTATAGATATTACGTTCAGGTTTTTTTGTCATCTCGGTGAGCTTTCACACTTACAAAACTCATAAAATTAACTATCCTCCCTTTCCGAAAACCTGTATCAGCTTGTGATGATGTGTTTGTGTGCATAGGCAGATCCAGGAGGGGGCAGGGGGCGCCCCAACCCCTTTCCCACCAAAATATTTCATTTTCATAGAGTTTTTCATGAAATCCCACACACACACTTTCCTTAAGTGGCCCCACCCCCTGTCCAAAAAACCTGGATCTGCCACTGTGTGTGATTTGGGGCGGTCACAGCAATAATGGTTGGACAGATTACAGTGTCGTGCATGTTGGAGCGTGTGCAGAATGAGTGTGGATTTAATGCGATGCCAGTGAATATTATTAGTATTATCTTCATGATGTTACTGTGCACCAGTTTCTCTGCTGTACCACGATCTCACACACTCCAATGGCTGCAACTAGCCATGTTGTGTATGATCATAAAGAATGTGGATTACATTTTCACCGTAAACGCTACACGAGGAAAGTGTGCTGCTAGTATACACACTAAACACACTTTAAACACTTAAAAGTGCATTCAACGATTACATATCTTTTACACTTCTATTAAAAAGACGCATTTAGAAGTGTACAAGCAATGATGCCGGTGCCATTGCTGCAGATAAACGCTGGCGTAGGCGACCGCTGGCCGGACTGGGAGGCGTACTGGGGTACGCCGTCGCGGGACCCGAAGGTCATGCACGACGAGGCCAAGTGGCCCGGCATTGCGCATGAGGCCGCGCAGTACATCGTGGACAACATGGACGTCATCAGTGAGTGCGACTTTACGCTTTACTGTGTGTGCGCAGGGCTTGATTTCAAACACAGGGGACGATTCATAGACAAGAAACATAGAGTTCAGTGGCATCTGTCACATCTTCATACGTACATGTAATATGAAGGATATTTGGCAGATATTACTGAAAACTCGTGTGTGTGTGTGGGGGGGGGGGGTCTCACACTATCGCGATTAGTATGGACGTGCCTCGAAACTGGGTGTCTTTTTTCACATTTTTAGTATATTGTTGGGTGTCTTTTTTCACATTTTTGGTATATTCTGGGTGTCTTTTTTCACTTTTTTGGTATATTTCAGGGTGCCTTTTTCACATTTTTAGTATATTTATCAGGATAAAAAAAATATTGATATTCATTATATTCATTCTTGATATCTACATGTACTAGAATCTGAGTTTGATATATTGGTGTGTCACCTTTTTCTCGGATATTGGTATATTGGCGGGTTACATTTTCTCAGATAGTGGTATGTTGTGGGTCACTTTTTCGACTTTATTGGTGGGTGCCGTTTTCGACCTGTCCGAGGCACGTCCGTGCCCATTTTCTTACCAAGACCCCCCCAGACTGAAAACTACATTTCTTGGCTATAATTGCGGTTTCAAATACAATGATGTATCCTATGAACAACTCCTCTAAATCATGTGTTTAGAGCTGGCAATTATGGGGATTAAATTAATTGTTTGTGCCAGGGTGCGTGTTCATGCAAGCATGTGCGTGCGAGCGTACGTGCTGCAAGTAATGCGTTATGCAACTCATTAAAAATCTTGCCACACTCAGTGTTATATTTTGACTTGTTTTGTTTTGCTCAAGCGTTCCTGTATAATTTCATTTGACTAGACATAAAAAAAATGGCAGAAAAAAACGAACCCTTTCACTTTAGAATTTGGTGTATGTTCTGTGCATACGTTATGCTGATTAGAAAGAAGTCTGCACGCTGATAAGCTACCTTGTGGAGAGAAGTTAGAGATAAAAACGCCATGGGAAATCATTTAGGCCTGTCATACAAATGTCAAAATTTGTTTTATTATCGGGCATACAAATTAGACTGTCGTCTGCCCCTTGACTATGTA
Source organism: Streblospio benedicti (assembly GCA_019095985.1). Taxonomy (NCBI): domain Eukaryota; kingdom Metazoa; phylum Annelida; class Polychaeta; order Spionida; family Spionidae; genus Streblospio; species Streblospio benedicti. Next base: position 1,198,186 of record CM032667.1, on the reverse strand, counting down.
ATGATTCATGTCGAGCTGACATAAAAATGCGTTTTTAAAATGATGACTACTTGTGACAAGTTTGAATTTGAATGTTGCGGGGGTGGGGTGGGGTGTTGGGGGGGGGTTCAGAAGTTTCAAAATGGAAGTTGTGGGGGGGGTGTCAGAAGTTTAAAATGGAAGAATATGGGTGTGGGGGGGATTGTCAAATATTCTGATTCTTGAAATTTTACTGGGGGGGTCAAATGTTCAAATTTTGTAAATTTACTGAAAAGGGCCGTGGCAAGCGTTTATATTTCTTAATAAATGTTGGTAGAATGTCCTGATTTTTTTTTTTTTTTTTTTGGGGTGGGGGCGGGGGGTATGTGATCAATCATTTGGTTGTATAAAATATCTTGTAATTTTGTACCTAGTTTCATATGTCAACACTCAACACATGCGATTGAATTGCTAATATTTGCCAAAATGCTTTTGACATAGGATTTTAGTGATTGGATGTAAAGTTTTTCTTGAAGTAACAAGCATCTTCCCCAAGAATTTGTACTGTTTAAAAATATATCAAAGTTAACTTGTCATGATATGAAAGGACTGGTGCTATTAATTGAATTTAGAGTTTTTGATAATAGCTCATCGGCTCTTATATTAGAGCAATTGTCTGAGCCACTGCAAGCAACTTATGAAATGGAATATTAAACCCTTTCTCAAGATTGAATTATATCATGTTTATTGTCTTTCGATAACACTAACTTTTATTTTCGGAAAAGACAATATATATTCTTTTACTTTTTTTTCAAAATAACAGATTAAAGATTAAATCGCTTTCTCTAAATTCAATTAAATAGCACCAGTCCTTTCATATCATGACAAGTTAATGTATACAGTTTGTATTGCATTTTGTTTACTAGTATTGCATTTAACAAACCAGGTAAAAAACTAGTTTCATTCATTCATAGTTTCATTCACATACCGGTAGCTAAATATTTTTTGCAAATTTGTACAGCAGATATGACAGTACAATGCTATACTAATGCATACACAGGGCATGTGGAAATGGGGATGTCATATGCTAGGTAATATATACTAAAGTGGGGGGGTCGGAAGTTCATATTTCAGGCATATATTTCAGGCGTGAGGGGGTCATATGTTTGATTTGCGAACCCGTGGGTGGGGGGGTCATATGTTTGATTTACAAATGCGTGGGTGGGAGTCATATGTTTGATTTGCAAACCCATAGGGGGTCAGAAGTTAGAAACACTGATGTCTAAAAAAAAATCGAACCCCCCCACACACACACACACATCTTAGATAATGACTCGGCCCTTAGATCTATCATTGCATCCGTCATCATTGGTTATTATGCTCCAAAATTGCCATATAAAGCCAATCAGTATCTGTAAAGATACTTGTAGAGATATATGTTGCATCACGGCCAGAACTCACCTGATAAAAAATCATGTTCATAACTCACGTACCCGGTTTTGTCCATATACCATTAGCTCAAAATAAAATGTTCAACTAGTTGTGGCAAAAACATATCACCCACAGAATCACAAACACCGTAGATATCATATCAATCACTGCAATGAGTATGCCTGATAAAATGGCTATTTTTATTTTACATTACAACATCCAATTAAGTCCATCTCTTTAATAAGACCAATTTTCATAGTCCCAAAAACTTGAACCAATAGACGACCTCCGTATTGAGACCATTTTAAGTAGTCTCAATCCTGGTCTTGGTGCTGGTGTAGTGGTTTCTGCATTGGAAATATCTTATCTATCACAGATACACCACAAACAAAAGACAAACACATATCACTGCAATAGATAAGTAGCACAAAAAAGTTTGATCTCCAAGCATTTTTTTTTCTAGTGAAAAACTCTTGTGATGAACACTAAGTCAAGCAGAACTGTGAATTCCGCATCTACTGGCAAATAGACGACCTCCGTATTGAGACCATTTTAAGTAGTCTCAATCCTGGTCTTGGTGCTGGTGTAGTGGTTTCTGCATTTGAAATATCTTATCTATCACAGATACACCACAAACAAAAGACAAACACATATCACTGCAATAGATAAGTAGCACAAAAAAGTTTGATCTCCAAGCATTTTTTTTTCTAGTCAGTGTATCCCACAACCCGGAAAATTCGCCTAGAAACTAGGAGGTGTCATTTTGTGATGTATGCGTCTTCCAGCCTGTGGACTTGTGCACGTGTGGGTGTTTATATTCGTTGTCAAAGCCGTGACAACTGATACCCACGGTGTGAAAATTCACCTCTGATCAGAAATTCTACTTTTCATACACACTTATTGATTAGTTCATGTTAGGTCTCTATATTATATGTGTTTGTTGCATAACAAACAAAATGATCTTTTTTTGAAACTTCTACGCCTATTAATAAAGAAATTATAACTTAAACTTTTAATTCAATTTTATCTGCTGAAGATTCAGTCTTGCTAATGATTTTTTGATTGAAACCAGATGTCCGGTTGATTTTTAAAAGTTGCATTATAACTATGAAATACAATCTTCTGTTTGATGCATATTGTTTATGGTCATTCCACGATAAAAATGACCTTTTAATGGAGATTGTGCTATATATATTAAGAAAGTTAGAAGAAAATTCATACTACCAAATTTCAAAATTCATGATCATATGCATGTATCACAACATTCAACTTAGACTAGATACTACAAGCTACAGGGTATTCGGTATTTTAGTTTATGATTGAACACTAGTTTAATTTTTGCAAGATATTTGATGGCATTTGTTACAGGAACCAATCATGTAACCTGTTTAATAGAACCTCTCTTATATATAATTACTCTATTACGACAACTTGTAAGACCGACTCAAAATGGTTTCAATGGATAAGTGGTCTTTATATGGAGGTTTACTAAAAGAATGATAAAAAAGTTTTTAAGTTCTTACTGAGTATATTATTCAAAATAGTCTGAGAATCATGAGAACACAAAGTTAAGTTAGTTGAAAAAAGCTTTGTATAAACATGTAGAAGGCCCTGATGACCACAAGGCCCATAAACCATGGCAGGATGAATCCTGCTGTCACCACACACGTGCACACTCTGGTGGCTAGCACACTGGGCAAAATGCACGCTCCGGGTTATGTGATAGACTGTAGTGAAAAACTCTTGTGATGAACACTAAGTCAAGCAGAACTGTGAATTCCGCATCTACTGGCAAATACTCTACATTTACAAATAGCAAGTACATAGAATAAACGTTTTCACCTGAAGAATATATTTTCAGTGGAATATTAGGCTGATCAGGAAGTCAATATAGCTAGCAATATGAATACAAGAGCTTGGAATATAGTTTGATCGAGTTCAATATCATAATGGATGTCGATTTCACTTTTTCTTATATATAGACTCTGTAGCTACTATGTTAAGAGAATTCCATGCGAGTGTATCATCAAAAACGTTGCTGTTGCTTACAGGTGTTGGATCTGACTGGGGAACTGTGGACTCTGCTCTGAGCGGGAGACTGGAGAATAGTGACAAATTCAAGTGCCACCAGATCTTCCTGAACAACAACATTCTCCTGCTGGAATACATTAACTCAAATCTCGCAAAACTACCGCCACTAGGGTAAGGATAAAATTATCTGCTACTTGTTATCAAGATGTCCTATGAAACACATATATAGATGCTATGTACAAGTACATGCATATGTAATTGAATAAAAGTTGGTTATAAAATCTTGGTGTTCAATCACTTAACACTTGATGGTAAATAATACTTTCATGATAATTATTCATATTTCGTATTTCCTTTTTTAAAGGTTTATCAAATGATTTATTTCCAGGTACACAGCATACACTTTACCATTGAAGCTCCACAACACCTGCGGTTCACCAATACGCATGTTTGCCATCAAGAACCCTGCATCTTCTGCCAGTAATGTCAGTGGCACTTGGCTGATAATTGTGGGTGGTCTACTGGCTCTTTTCCATTTGCATAGTTAAAAAACGAGCCACTATGGGTACAAAGTATTATATCTAATAGAATACAAATAATTAGTATATTGTTTGCTTAGTCTTGTTTTTAGCAAGTTGGAACATAGAGAAGTCACTCAAATAGGAGGGATGCATTTTGTGGCATTGCAACACTTGATCATATATTGTGTTGTAGCACATTTTTACTAGCTCATGAATCTTATATTAAGACATAAAATGTATTTAGCCTAATTCTTTTGCATGTATAATTATTCTTATTATTAGACATTTCATTTACAATATGTTTTCTTTCTTGTATGATAATTAAATTTCATGTATAAATTTGTTTGACGGTACAAAATGTCTTCTTCATTTGCATTTTGATGAAAAATTGGTAAGGAATTATTTATATTCATCCATAAAAATCATTGTAATGAATAACACGACAGTTATTTGTTACATCATTTATTCTTTTTAGTCATCTCATGTTCATGAAAATAAAAATAATGGCAGTTGCATTAGATAGAGAATGTTTTCAACCAATTTATGTGAAATACAAGAAAGTTGGAAATAAATATTGATTTTTATTTACAACAATGTATCAATTACATGTATAAAGAAATTCAGTTTGTTAGCATGTTGTATTTCTGTATTTTTGTAAACACACTTGATCATTAATTCATAATATGTCAAACAGAATTGACAGAGTGACATAACAATAGTACATTCAAATGCATTAAATATATATCTATCAATAAAACAGCATATACTTACGATATTCATGAACACATCTTTAAATCCTACACAAAGTATTAATAACAATACCATATAAAAATCCTTAAAGCATTAAACAACATGAATAAAACACCATCTGACAACAAAGATGTATCAAGTAATATGGTACACTCTATGTGATACACATCAATACCAAAGATTCACTTAAACACCATCTGAAACAAATCTTTATCATCGCCAAATAGTGACCTTTAAAGTTTAGTACAATCAACACATTTGCCATCAACATAGTCGGTTAGAAATTCTGTCACTCATTTCAGCAATTTATTGCCTAACATTATTTAGTATATTGTCAGTTCATAAAAAATTAAAAAAATGAGAAAAGAGGGTCAAGTGAATTTTCATAAATTTCCATGAAAATAAAATGATACAAACCCCTGAAATCTCTGAAAAAAAAATAACGGCTTCCCCCTTTGAAATTCACATGTGGTTAGACTCAAAAGCCTGTCAGCTGTTCTTTGCATTCATCACATTTTTCATTCATAAATTCTAACTTTACTTGTGGAAGGAGACATGGCAGAGTTAGTCCCTTTGGAGAGATGATTGATGAAGATCACAAAGAGAACTGTACCTAGTACGCTTCCTTGGGGGATTCCACTTGTCACTGTTTTTCAACTTTTCTCTGCACAATTTAATCCTATCATCTTTAACCAAAGGCAACATTAAACCATGTACAATCACAATAAATGAATATGACAGGGGCTCAAGTACATTATCATTTCTTTCATAAAATGTGACGTATAAAAACAAAGAGCAAATTAACTGTTAAAAACATGATGGCCCTGAACCCAACAGCCACTAGAGTGAAAAAAAAAAAAAAAAATAATGGTAGACCACTTTGAAACTCTCTGATGTGAAAAAATAATGATGTTTTTTTTTTTCAAACATAGCTGTATGGCCTTACAAGTGATGTGGTTTGAAATAGATTTTAAACAGGACATACAAGACGAGAATAAGGGATAAAAAGCAACAAAAACTTCCTTACGTTAAAAATCACCATACTTCACACAATAAGGTCAATTTCTAAAAAATGGTTTACTCATAATCGGTAATGTACTATAGTTATGCTTCTGTTATGTTTTTTAACATAATGAAATCGCATGAACGCAATATCCAAATATGCTTGAGTAATTCATATGATATCTTTTTACAATGTTTTAAAAGTTTACAGTGAAATGAACAAGAAATATTTAGCAACTGTGGAAAATAACTTCAGTTCATATCCATTTCAACACATTTATAAATTATTAACCATTTAATAATATTCTCATCATTACCAATTGAAAGATCCTTATCTGAAAATAATTTTACACCATTACATCAAAATAGATGTAGAAATTATCAGTAACATCCCATGGTCAAAATAAATATACCAAAACAATTCAAATATGTTCATGTAACAAATGAGACATGTTAATAATGTCACAAAAACTTGCTTCTTTTCAGGTTAAAACACCCTACGTTTAGATCACGAATGATACTCTCATCTCTTAACACTTTTGTTCCTTAAGGCCCCCATGCCCGAATCAATGGCTTTTTAAAAACTGCACAACGTGAAAATATATGAAGATTTATGAGAAGTTTAAAAATAATTAGTAATGATGCAGTATTTAAACTATATTGCTAAAATGACTGTCTTCTACTAAGAGGTTCTTCATTTTCCATGTAAAACCCAGCTAGTACAAATTTCAACTGTCCTTGTTTAGTGGTATCCGCCCCTTGCAGGCGGTTGTCCTGGGTAAACATGGCGACTTGAACTGCTTGTAGCAACGTAACTCTGAAATTTGTAATACATAGTTCAAACTGCGTATGCACTAATTATTAATTTGAATAGAGTTTTCCATTGTCATGCATTTCTGTAGTTTATCAATGTAAAAAACGAAAAAATATAAAAATACATTTACATGGTAAAGACAACTGTTCAGATTTATACGATTAAATATAGCATATTGGTTCAGTTGTGAACACCGACCCCTTCTTAATATTGTTTAAATGTGGATTTCAAGATTTTCTGTACTTTCTACCGATTTACATTTTTATTGGTCAATTGTTTTAATTAAGTAATTTCACTGTAATATCTAGGTCACATATATCGACAGAAAGAGCAAAATCATTGAACACTTTTTATTAAATAGCCGCAGATGAGAAACAGTGCAATATAAAAGCTTATTATAGGTATATAAGAATGACGGGACAACTGATATGTTCAATACACTATTAGCCAGTTTTCTCTGGGTATTGGTATAGTTATAGAAATAATTATTCTACTATCTAATATTTTTAAATAAATAAATAAACAAAATTTATAAGTGAATTAGAATGTGGAGGGATTTCAAAATATGTGAGCAAAGTCGAACCTAACATATTTCATTCAACTGGATGGTACTATTGACGACAGAATGCTGTCTACTGTGATTATATAGTCTACATGAACATAATAAAAAGGTTGCGTACTCTAGGTGTTACCTGCGCCTGCGATGCAGGGTAGGCGGTGGTCGTCTGCGTGCGCACGGGGTAACCGGACACAATGCCGCCAGTAGGTGGCGCAGCCGCAGCAGTCTGTGATACGGACATCATGATGCCACGCTGTCAGAAAAATAGTATGTGATGAACAGAACAATACAAATTAAATCTCATCCTTTTTTTTTGCCACGCTGTCAGAAAAATAGTATGTGATGAACAGAACAATACAAATTAAATCTCATCTTTTTTTTTTGCCACGCTGTCAGAAAAATAGCAGGTGATGAACAGAACAATACAAATTAAATCTCATCCTTATATAAACATCACCTAAAGCTGCAAGTCTCTTAGTTTGAACTATTTATCTAGAGGACGGCTTTTCCAAAAATGTGAGTATTTCCAGATATATTTTAATGGCCGATGTTCTATTCAATCCATATTTAGCATTACTGACTGACCTGCTGTAATTTGAACTTGTCGTCTCCGCTGAAGCCGGACTTTTGGTTGGCGTGCTCCAGCTGTTGCTGTAGAGGGAGAGCCGAAGTGCCACCGCCACCGCCGTGGTAACCTGATACACAGTTGCAGTCACTGTCGGTTAATTATATTAGTTTATTTCTTTTTGCAATAAAATGTAATGCGAAATGTAGAAATGTTGTGATGAAATAGATGTATTTATCAGAAGATCCTTTTATTAAAAGAAATGTTTAGCACTCAAACTATTACAAATATCTTGGAAACAAAGTGCTGAATAATGGCAAGAAGAAAGAGCTAGACATTCAATCAGACATTCTATCATTCCGTGCAAAAATCATCGCCAATAACCCACGCTGATTGGTCAATCAGCGTGCTAAATTATGCGATGGAATGAACGCTCCAGAGCGCGCGGAGACCACTACTACGGCGCAAGTCTAAACTCGTCACATTATCAATACAGCCATTGACGTCGCAAGGCGTGTCCTGTGTAGTGGAGAGCAAAAGTTTAGACTAGCGCCGTAGTAGTGGTCTCATCGCGCTCTTTTTTGGCAAAATTGACTTGCAATGAGAATGTTATATGATTTATTTTAAAATAAAATGGATTTTAGTCATGATAGAATGGTGATTGACCACTCGATTGTCGTGTCAATCGCAAAATTGAGCATGCTGACGTCTGATTTACCCTCACTTCGTTCAGGCAAATCAGACGTCAGCATGCTCAATTTTGCGATTGACACTCTCAATCTCGTGGTCAATTCCTACAATACACGCAACAAAAACATAATTTTGTAATTGAGGTCGATGAGGTAACTGGGATAGACATAAAGATCATGAAATATGTTAATGATCATTCGCTTTGTATCATGCATTGCCACTGTGTGGAGACATTACTTTTCCAACCAAACAACAAGCTGCTGTACCTGGCTGCTGTGCGAGTCTTTGGTATGCTCCAGCTGGTGGGTAGTGTTGTTGCTGCTGCTGCTCTGCTGTCTGCTTCTGAGTGCTGCTGCTTGCAGCTGGCTGCTGTCCACTCTGCTGCTGGTGATGTGCGGCTGCTGCCATGTAGCTGGGGTAGGCCGAGTATGCCGAGAGGCCCGGAGGGTACTTGGTCGTTGAGGACTGGTTAGGTTGGTAGGGACCAGCCTGGGATACAAAGTGCAGAGTAAGCTAATAGGATTTATTGTGTTGATGTGTATGAACAACATGCTACTGTAAGAACAATTTTGAACCACTGGAAACAATTGTATTTGTGCATGGTTCAAAACTGGCCCTTGTAATAGATAATTTCCAGGTAGTCTCTTGCTTAAAATTACCATTATATGATTGTGGCACTAGAAAAAAATTAGGGGGTGAGTTTTTTCTTCCAAAAGAGATATACATTAAGAACAGGACAGAAAATAAATCAAGTTGCAGTTACAATTTCTAAGATGGACAATGTATTATGAGAAGTACTTAAAAATAACTTCCAAATTTCATGAAGTTTAATATCACTTTTTCAAGGTAAAGCACATAAGAATTGAAGGTGCCAATCAGTAGTGCTAATCAGTAGTACCTTGACCTGTTGTGAGGTCTGGCCAGTCTGGTACGTGTGCCCCGACTGACTGACATAGGTCACCTGACTGCTCACACTCGGGTGCAGCAGTGCCACAGACTCTGAAACATACACACCTTTACAATAAATTTTATACCTTTGATGAAAAAAAGGTGTCTTGTTTTTATCTTACTGACTGAAAATACTCATGTTTATAACAAACCACCACTTAATAAATATAAGCGACATGGTGTATTTATTGTGTTTTATCTATATTTCTTACTCTCAATATATTAAATGGCAGGTAAAATATTAAATGAGATTGCAATGAATGGTGTTAAGTTACAATCTACAACTAGCCACAATAAATACATGATTCTCATAGTAAATATACATGTACATTTTCATTTCAACAGACAAGTAACAACACCGTGTGAGTGCAAAAACTGTTCTTTTATGTGACAAATGCATAAAAGTTACCAATAATCTGGATGTCACATTTAAACATCATATAATATATACATCTTCTGGATATGATCATATCATTGGTAAGTATTTTAAACTAAAGTTAATTGGCTCAGCATGTATTCTACATGCATATTGTGACTAGCTACTCACTAGGTGTGGGGTAGTCCTGTTTGGAGGCAGCTGCTGAGTAGCTGGTGGGGGGGTATTTGCTGGCTGTGGGGTAGTGACCGTAGGCAGACTGACCACTGGGTGGTGTAGGCGACGGACTGCGACCTCGCTTCACACCCTGATAACATCATGTAAAATAATGTAAGAGGACGGATTAATGAACCTAATCAAGTACTCAGCTTTTTTTCGTGAATAGCGTCGGATGCCTAATAGTGAGTTCGTGGGTACCAAACAAGAGGATATATAAGGACAGTTTCATAAATCACAACAGTCTTTATTCATACACTTCAATATCTAGACTTTGAACAGAATGTCGTTATAAAGGTTTAACCACGATAAAAGAAATTTCTCCCTACACAATAAAAAACAAGTACCGGTAGTCGTCGGGAACACCGTAAATCTCCCCTTCCCCGATCAGGCTATTTTTGAAAAGTAGGCCCAAGTACTCAAATATCAAATCACATGAGGAGAGTGATATAGTCCTACAAAATGTCAAGTTTGGTGATCATAGGTCATAAAGTCTTCCCAGGAGACAGATAAACACAAAGTCGTAATAATTTGTTTTTAAAACACATCGTAATTTCATCAAAAGTAGGCCAAAGTACACCAAAATCTAATCAGCTCTGGAGAGTGGTACAACGAAGCTAGATATGAAGTTTGGTGACCATAGGTCAAATACTTCTCCCTGTAGAGTGGTAACAAGGTTTATTACGTAGCGCTCATAAGTTCGTAAAGAGTAAGCCAAAGTACACCAACGTCAATTCAACTGTGGAGACTAGTATGGTGAACTTAACTGTAAAGTTTAATGACCATAGGTGAAATACTTATCCCAGTGCAGTGGTAACAATAGTTTTACTCGAATATTCCATAAAAATTTCAAAAGTAGGCCAAAGTACACCAATATCAAATCACATGAGGAGAGTAATATAGGCATACCAAATGTCAAGTTTGGTGATGATAAGTCATAAACTGTTCCCAGGAGACAGATAAACACAATTACTTTTGTACGTAATAATTTGTTTTTAAAAACACATCGTAACTTCATCAAAAGTAGGCCAAAGTACACCAAAATATAATCAACTCTGGAGAGTAGTAGAACAAAGCTAAATATGAAGTTTGGTGAAATACTTCTCCCTGTAGAGTGTTAACAAGGTAACGCTCGTAAGCTCGTCAAAAGTGGGCCAAAGTACAAACAAAATTTTTTGAGAGGTACTGTTTTCCTCAAACAAGACATATTCAATTTGCAAGTCAATAGCTCAAGTAATCTTCGAGTTATCAGCCTGTTTATTTCGGGCGCATACACTCACGGACCGAAGCAAAGCTAGAAATCTCCCTCCGGACTTTGTCCGGGGAGATTTAAAAATATCACCGTTACTCACAAAAAATTTCTGGTGCAAGAATAACATAAGCTTCATTTAATATGAGGTGATCTTGTAAATGGTATATACGATATCTATGTATCAATATGGGCAATTGGATATGATAATCAAGGCAATAAATAGATGAGCAGAGAAATGAAGATGCTCATTGTCGTATGTCTAATGTAACTTAGATATTTATAAACAATGCAGATAGTTTTTTTCTTTGGTTACTTCTTATATAATAAACTTTCATAAGGGTAAGAAAAACATAAAAGTACACACAAAAGTATAATAATAATCAAAGGATCATGTTGCATGACTACATAAGCCCTTAATAATATTGATTTCAGATAAACATGATTAACATTGGAGCAATTGGACTTTGAAAAGTTCATGAAATTATTTCTAGTGCTCTTCAAACATACATTTGAACCAATAGTCTAGTACAGGTATCTTGCTACTCACAGCGATAACCTGCTGCTGCTGTTGCTGCTGCTGCTGCTGACGATGCATCGGCACGGACATGTACTTGGTTGGAGGCTGCTGCTGGGCTGCGAGGCTGTGTCCAGAACCCTGCAATGGGATTACACTCTTTTCATTACATATCAAAATTGAAAATGAATTATCAGGTTAAATATAATAGCACAAAATGTAACATACCGGTAAACACTTGATAAGTGTTTTTCAAAATTCATTACAATAAGGACATAAGTTACTAGTATATGACCATTAGATCTAAACAGAAAATAAAACTATTATGTATCAATAGAAAACAAATGTTCAACACAAAAATCACAACTCCGCCAATACGACTGACATGACACTGTGCGGACATTACATATGTTGTTTCATAACACAACGCAATTTCATTACAACAAATTAAATAACATGTCAAGCACAGCTACCCAGCAGAGTAGGGTGATTACAGTAGAACGTTTAGTACGTGGAAACTTTCACTCCTTCAGGAGAATTAAAAAGTATCTGCATAAGACAGGTATCCTTAAAACGAGGTTCACTTTATACATGATACATTGGCAAAATGGGAAATAAGGACAAGTGAAAAGTATCCACATAAGACAGGTGTCCTTAAGAGAGCTGTCCACATGGCCCGGTTCCACTATACCTGGAGGTACATGGCTGCAGCATGTGATGGCCCTCCACCTCCGGAGCCAGGTATGCTGTTTCCCCCAGTACTGGGCCCCGCACCTCCACTGCCACCACTGTGGAAAGGCTGGGTGCCCTGTTGAGAGGTCTGCATGTGAGCCATCATCTCACTGAAACACACCAGACACGCAACATGAAATTCTATTTTTGAAACATCAAATATCACCTAAGTTTTTGCTTAGTGCCTAAACAGGAATTACTACCCATTGTCATAAACAGTGCCCTTTCCTTCGAGATGCATGAGTAGATTTACCACCTGTCATGTGTGCATAGGGTGATAAGCTATACATCAGAATGCTGGGCATCGTGAAAAGGGTAATGGTAAAATTGCACACACATAGACAAGAATGATAAGGACATGGCAAAATGGATATGTGGTGTGTTCTTTTAAGGGACAAATATAATGTCAATCAATCATAATAGATGGCAGTAGTAGCAAGGGATGTACCAAAAAGAACTGGAAAGACATCATGAGAAATCTACAAGCCTGAGATCTTAAAATTAGCCTTCTGGCAACAACAAAGGCCAACAAACAATAGTTAGTCAACATCATTCAAAAGTTCAAATACATTCACACTGGAGATATTACTATACCAAACTTGTCTTAGCTGTAAGAGGCAAATGTTCGAAGAATGAAACCAAGTTTGAAAGTTATGTTTGTTACACACTTATCAATAACTAGAGGCTCTAGAGAGCCTGAATCGCTCACCTGCATCTATGTTCTATTTTTAACAAACAAGTTAACTGCTATGTGCCACCATCTCAGGATCTGCCAGTGTAACAAGTTAAATGCTGTGCCCCCTTCTATTATTAAAAAATCTGGATCTGCCAGTGTATAAACAAGTTAACTGCTGTGCCCCCTCTATATTACAAAAAACTGGATCTGCCAGTGTAAAAAACCTGGATCTGCCTCTGTAACAAGTTAAATGCTGTGCCCCCTTCTATTATTAAAAAACCTGGATCTGCCAGTGTAACAAGTTAACTGCTGTGCCCCCTCTATATTATATAAATAAACGGGATCTGCCAGTGTAAAAAACCTGGATCTGCCTCTGTAACAAGTTAAATGCTGTGCCCCCTTCTATTATTAAAAAACCTCGATCTGCCAGTGTAACAAGTTAACTTCTGTGCCCCCTCTATATTACAAAAAAACTGGATCTACCAGTGTAAAAAACCTGGATCTGCCTCTGTAACAAGTTAAATGCTGTGCCCCTTCTATTGTTAAAAAACCTGGATCTGCCAGTGTAACAAGTTAACTGCTGTGCCCCTTATATTATATAAAAAACTGGATCTGCCAGTGTAAAAACCTAGATCTGCCTCTGTAACAAGTTAAATGCTGTGCCCCCCTTCTATTATTAAAAACCTGGATCTGCCAGTGTAACAAGTTAACTGCTGTGCCCCCTCTATATTACAAAAAAGAGGCCCATGCCAGTTAAAAAACCTGAGCATCAAATAAATATTAGCGAGATAAGCAGTTTGTGATGTTTTTTCTTCCTCAATAATTCCCTGGGAGTCATGAAATATATGAAAAAAACCTGGATGTCTATATATTGGCAATTATTGTTTATAGTATCAAAAGAAGTGGTTACATTTTTTGGAGCCGATGTGTCTGGATTTGTGGTTATAGAATATGATTTTTAATGGTGCTTCTAGTAATAAGAATGTTAAGTAAAATGATCTGTGCCCCCCCCATTCTATTATTAAAAACCTGATGATCTTGCCAAGTTTTTTGAAAGAAGATGTTTAACTGCTGACGACGCACGACGGACCCCCCATAGCATATTATAGTGTAAAAACCTGGATCTGTCTCTGTAACAAGTTAAATGCTGTGCCCCCTTCTATTATTAAAAAACCTGGATCTGCCAATGTAACAAGTTAACTGCTGTGCGCCCCCTATATTATAAAAAAAACTGGATCTGCCAGTGTAACAGGTAATTGTTGTGTACTGTTTACATTATGACTGAGGAGAACTTTGTGTCTAGAAACAGTTTTTTTAAATATTGCAGTAGCAACCATAGTTTTCGATAAATCTTAATATAACACAGTCACTTTTTGCACAATACCATAATGAACCATTATACATAGTTTCCTACAAATCCATAAAGTAGTTTTGGAGGAGAAGATTTCTAAAGAATTGTTTACACAGATGACAAAAGCTCACAGGTGAGCTAATAATATTTGAACCAATAGGACAAAGTATTGTTTTTTTAGCATGATAAAAAAGTTCAGACCCCCCCCCCACCTAAAAGGAATAAGAAAAGTTGGACGATCCCAAACCACCTTTTTGGAGGACCCCCCGGTATCATAATTTATGATCGTTTCCTAATGCTTTACCAGATGCAATTATTCTAAAGAGATGCAAAATTAATTGCCTGAAGTCTTCTATATTGGTCAACCTGTCAACGCATCTAGAAATGCATTCGGATGATTCCTTTGAACAGCATATGTTACTTTTAAAGTGCTCTTTCTAGTCTATTGGTGCCATCCTACTACTAGTATCCTGTAGAACCCATTATAAGTCATAAAACTGACTTACTTATGTTCTTTAATCTGAGCCTTTTTTCGACTTTCATCTTCCTGATGTAACACTTTTTTCAATTGAGAGAAAAGTTCATGCTTCTCCTTCTTTAGGGTTTCAAGGTTCTTCTGTATCGATGATATCTAAATGAACAGTAGAAAATTGTTCACAGTTAAGATTTATAACATTTATATGTGAAGTGGTATAAAACATATTATTAATAGTTTTGTCTATGATAGGGCTTTCTATTAGAATATATGATTATGATTAGTTGATTAGTTAAATAGTTTTTGCTCAATTTTGTACATAAGCTTGAATCTAGCAAAATTCAGCATAAAAACACACACAACACCAAAATCTAATCAGGTCTTGACATATGCCTAGTTAGGCTATGACTAGTTCAATATTTTTTGCTCAACTGTGGTCACAAGCTTGAATTTAGCAAAATTCTACATGAAAACAGCCACAACCTCCTCAAATGTGAACCAAAGTACACCAAAGTCTAATCAGGTCTCAAAATATACTTATCGATGATTATTCTGTAGTTAGTCATGCACTCAAATTTGGGCCATTGTGGTCCAAAAGCAATACGTGCCTATTTGTCAATATTTACAACTTAAAAACTTAATTTGAACATTCTAACTAATTCTCACGAAAACCCTCACTTCAGTTTCCTGTCTGTGCGGGTCTAGCATTGACAACAAACGTACGTGTGCCGTATTGACCATAAACAAGAAAACACATGTGTGCCCTATTGATGTAAACAAGATAATGTCTGGAACGTGTAGCGTATTTTTTAACAAAGGCAAAGCAGCGTTTGGCATACAGTCAAGTCAAGTAATATTTATTTAAAAGTCGGTACATTATAACAAATAACATAAGCTCTACAGAGCTTTTAAAACCGACAATACAAACATATACAATTATTACACATTATTCACTAAAATAAATTTATATAGATAAGTTATTTACAAAATGAACATTTACAACTATCACCTTCCCACTTTCCAATAACACCCCTAAACTCATTTAATGACATTGACACTCTAAAATCATTTGGAAGTTCGTTCCAAATTTTTGGCGCAGCATAGCGCAGTGAGTGCAAGCCATACTTTGTTCTTCTTATTCTTGGCACTTCTAATAAATTTTTGTATCTAAAAGTGTATTTTATGTTCTTAACATTGACCAAATCATGTAAATAAATAGGTGATTGTTTATTAATAATTTTAAAAACCTGTATGGCAAGATAACGCATCCTTCTAATTTTAAGTGAAGGCATTTTAGATTTTTCTAACAGTTTTTCATAACTACTATTTTCATCTTTATATATAAAACGTAACGCTCTCTCTTGTATAGATTCAAGCTTTTTTGTCTTGTTCTCACCACAAAAATGCCAAACTAAAGGACAATAATTTAAATTTGATAAAATAAAAGAGTAGTAAATAGTTAATTTACCAAGTCTATTCAAATGACCACCAATTCGTTTCAAGACATTTAACTGCATTGAAGCCTTTTTACAGATACTAGAAATGTGAGAATTAAAATTTAACATGAAGTCAAAAGTAACATCTAGAAGCTTAACTTCCTCATCACATTTTACTATATTGCCATTTATGTTAAGAGATATTTTGATCGTTTGTCTTTTTACCAATAGCAATAGCCTGAAACTTGTCTGGATTTGCCTGCATTTGATTGTCACTAAACCATTTTATTAAAATTTCACTCTCTTCCTCCATAACTTTAGTTAGATTTTCAATACTATTATCAGAGTATGTTAAAGTGTTATCATCTGCATAATTATATAAGCAGCCTTTTGAAATAAAACAAAAGATGTCATTTATAAAAATATTAAATAGAACAGGTCCCAATATAGACCCTCACGGTACTCCTTTGTAAATTAATTTCTAAATGCTGACATTTTATTAAAACATTTATAAAAAAAATTCAACAGTTTGTACATGCACAGCACTCTCAAAAAAATTTGATACTGGTAACACATTAACAGGTCTGTAATTACCTTCGCATAAATTGCTATTTTCTTATGTACAGGTACAACTTGTGCTACCTTCAAATTATCAGAAAAAACAGAAGCTTCTAAAGATTTGTTAATTAACATAGTGATCGGTGGTGTCACTATATGTTTAGCCAATTGGAGTATTTTAGGTGATACCTGATCAAAACCTGTTGCCTTTTTTGCACTCAATTTATTTATTTGCTTACTTATAAAATCTTCCTGTATAAGTTTGAAAACAAGTTTCTCATCCGGAGATCTTATTCATTTCCCTTATAGATACAATACTTGGATGATTTTCATCATCAATCGAGTCTTTCCCAATATCTTTAGCAACATTTATAAAGAAATTATTAAAATATCACTGATCTTGTTCTGGTCTGAGATAAGACTCCCATTTTTCTTTTAAAATGATATCAGTTTCATCCAAAAATCTTTACTCTTAGGGCCTCCAATACATCTTTCTATAAAATAATTTTTTACAAACTCTCTTTTTATTTTTGTTACCAATTTTTTCTCTGTTTTCTAAACATTTCCCAAGTTTCTGAATTTTTATGATGCTTGTATTTATTATGCAACATAAGTTTTTTTGTCCACTGCTTTCTTGAGTTTACTATTCATAAAAGGAGCAGGATTTCGCACAAGTTTTCTTTGCTTTACAGGAACATGTTTATTATATATATCAAGAAATTTCTCATTAAACTAACCATAAGCTTTATTTACATCTATATTATCATCTATATTACCAAGGTGTGCATTTACTAAATCTTCAATAAAATTTTCATAATTGAAATTCTTCTATATGTTTTCTTAGCTTTTCCTCTTGGTGGTATTTCAGCTTTAAACTGTACCGCTACTACATTATGTATATCACTAACACCACAGTCAAAATCACAAATGTTTGCACAAAAATTGGGTTTATTTGTTAAGATTACATCTACCAAGATTGGGTTACATCCATTAGCAAAACATGTAGGCTATTTTACCAAGTTTGTCAGATCAAAAACATCATATAAATTTCTAAGAGTGTTACTTTTCTCCTCTACCATACACTCAAAATTTAAATCTCCCAAAAACATAAATTTGTCATATTTTAGTCTCGGCCAGAACTAACATATCTACAATACCTTTTTGTAATGCTTCCTTTATATGGCATATTTTGTATCTTATGTTGTTAACATTTAAATATGCACATATGAAACGCTTTGGGTTTTTTATGCGGATATTATTAAGTTCATCAAATATATCAATATCATCATCGCTGTTTAAACTGTCATTTGGTGACTCTGTGGTCCGTACAGGTATGGGTCTCTTAGATCTACTAGAACTACCTCTTGACCCTCTCTTGGTGGCTGGGATGAGATTGATTTCAAGAGACCGGATGTTCTTTAGGACGTCATCAGGAAGTATGGTAGCAGTTGGTAAGGCCCTAATATTTAAAAGCTGCTCCCATGAGTAGTACAGTGGCACAGCGCCAGAATCTCCTAATAAGAACCATGTAACTCCACAAACCAATAAGTACAGTGATTCACGTGATTGTTTGGCAAGGTACGGTATTTGCTGTATTAACGTCGGCTATTTCAAAGCCCCAGGAACCTTTCATTAGCAGCCTCTGCTCTAAAACCTGTCCAGAGTGTTATACAATGATACATATACAACATATTTCAATTCACAACTAACAAAATCTAGCAGCTTTAAGTACAGAAATATCACATCAAAAACGGGACGCTTTCCGTGCATTAATATGGTCACGTGTCAATGTTATTACCTCACAGTGCAGTGATCACGTGACGTATGACGCGTGGGTTTCCTTGAGAATAGCTATAACTGTGTGACCAATAGACCTTTTTGAGTGTTTGTAAACACAAGCACCTATCGGAAGATGTGTGCGCATATTGGACCCTAAATATTTCCTGTGCCGTAGTAAATAGACAGAAATTGACGATTTTCATCACAGTATTTCTGCTCTAAAAATGTACTAATTTTCTTACCTTTAAATGGTAATGCATGACATAAGCTCTGGTCTACAACATAACAGGAGTATTCCCATTGTATTGGAGGTAAATGTCAGAAATAGCACTAATAATAATCCAGAATGGAACCAAATATGGACTGTTTTTGTCAATATGAAAGAGGGTCCTGGTAAAGTAGTCGCCATCTTCGTCTGACAAGTCAAATTTCATCATCCTAGATCGAACGATGAGACCTCTTGAGTGGTAACAGTCGAAAATGGACCAAATTATGATCCAGAATGAACATGAATACGCATTGATTGGGTCTTTTTGAATAGGCCCCAACTCACAAACCAAATTTCAGCATTGTAGCTCAAACAATCCAAACTTTAGAGGTGTAACAGTAAAAAATGGACCAAATAATGATTTGGCATGGAATGGACCCAAATATGGACCGATTGGGTCCATATGAAATAAGCTCCAAGTGGTCACCATTTTCAACATACCGAATTTGAGCACCTTAGCTCAAACGATAGGACCTACAGAAGGCAATAGTCATCAATGGACCAAATATTTAAGCCAGTGTAAACAAGTTGAAAGACAGTTCATCCCAATTTATGGGATGGGCTTTTACTTAACATGTTTATTAACATTAGAAAGGTCTAGATTTTCAGAGGTTAGGCTTTACATGAGGTTGGTGCCTTTGATGGTTGTAAATTATAGTGTAATCTTTTGGTCTTGTACACTCCTCGAGGCGCTCACAATGCCAGCTTCTTGTGTTTATCACCAGGGAGACTTGAGGCCCACACTACGGTCGCACAGGGGTCTCCCCCAGGCACTAGATGGACGGCCTCCACACGGGTAGGCCTTCACTCTGGTGGTGGTAGCAACGGCTTCAGACCGTGGCACACCCCTAGATTGTGTACCAAAGTGATCAACAAACCCAAGGCACATATGCACGCGGGTATGTCCACCCAATCACTAAGTGAACATAGTAAGAAAAGGCTCCAAAACGATCATATTTGAAGGTGTTGGTCCCTAGATGTTGTCGCTCCAACTTCTCAAGGTAAACTGATGGCTAGTCCGCCATTGTTGTGATGTCACAATGAACACGTCTAACAGGGACGTAACAACGTAGAAAAGTGCGAGCGCAGGACGTATGGGCCATCATGATGCGGGGTCAATTAAGGTGCTAACTGACTAGCTATTTGGGAACAATGCTACAATAGTCCCACCCCGCTTCATCTCTATCTAACTTTGCTCACAATACTATACAGTATACCTGATCCTTTGTCTGCTCCAATGTAAGACTATCTTCTTCTTCTTTCTTTTTCTTAAGCTCTTTTTCTTTTTTCAATCTCTCAAGTGCTTCATCTTGTTCTTGCTCTAGAATAAAGTGATACATACATTTATGAAGCATAGATAGAAATCTGCGTATTAAAATCCAAAATGGACTACTGTTTATATTGATATTCATATTGGAGTTTTATTTCCTCTAAATTGCTCCCAATGAAAATTGTTGGAGGACTCTCGATGCCAAGATTCAACTCCTATACATCTTAAAAATAAAATGTTTAAATTCACTAATTCTGGGAAGATTCAAATCAAAATTAAGAAAATGTCCAGAAATATATTTTAAAAACATGGATTTCTGGCTAGCATTACCCACACTAGATATTTATTCAGCTATTTATGGTATTTATCATCTTCATGAGTAGCCTAGTCTTACAAATGTCAATATATTTGAAAATATATTTGTCTTTTAAGAAAGTGTATTAATAGGGATTTTTTAAATATATTTTGTTCATGAATGGGGATTTTAGCCGAAACTATGTATGGTCAAAAATTATAATTGAATTTCTAAAATTAATTTGTGAAGTACTTTTGGATAGAAAGTTTCTCATCGGAGATAAAATATCCAAAATATACCAGATAAAAAGATTTTCTGATTACATTAAGCAACAGGTCATAAATACAGGTTACAAATACATGTGCAATAAGAATAATATTACAGTATAAAAATGTGTTGCACACCTGTAATTGAAATAGTTTGATCTCATTAATTCAGTAAATAAGTAAAATTTGCACTAATTGATTCATAAATTATCTTACTTTTAACTTTTGTATTTCAAAACATGTTAGATACATATATCATTAGATATTAAACAAGCGAGACCTTACGATGTCTGGACCTGCGTCGCGTGTAACTGGAATGTTATATGAATATAACATTCCTGTTAATCTGCACATCTACATATGAAGTTCTTGTTATAAGCTAAGTTTCATTGATGTATGTTGAGTAGCTTAAGAGGAGCAGCAGAGACAAGCTATTAGTATAGGAGGCAAAATATTCCTCAGATTAAAGAGGCATAACTGCTATAAACATTGTAGAATATAATATCCCTGCTAATAAGAAGCACAAAATTTCTAAGTTCAAAGAGGCATAACTACCATAGATAGATAGATGAATATGTCAGCTACTCACTGCTAAGTCTCCAAAAATCACCCCTCTGATAGATGAGATATAGTAATTAAAAGAAATATGATATTTGTACATAATGTACACTACTTGTAGTCACAAATTGGGAATAGGGGAATTTCTAAGTTCAAAGAGGCATAACTCCCATAAAAAATTGAGAATCAAAAATCCCTGTGAATATACACATCTACATATGATGTTCTTGCTATATACCAAGTTTCATTGCTGTATGTTGAGTCGTTTAGAAGTAGCGGACAAACTTTTGGACAAGCTATTAGTATAAGATGAACACATTTTCTAAGTGCAAAGAGGTATAACTCCCATAAAAATTTGAGAACCGAAAATTCCTGTTAATATGCACATCTACATATGATGTTCTTGCTATATGCCAAGTTTCATTGCTGTATGTTGAGTCGTTTAGAAGGAGTAGCGGAGACAAGCTTTTGGGACGGACAGAGTGACCCAACCCCTAGACCTGCTCTGCCATTGGTGACGCAGGTAAAAAAGGGCTAATTTGTAAAATTTGAAGCACTAATTATAAGAGAAAATCTATTTCAGTAGCAGCCTAAAATAACTATTCCTGTCCCTTAAACTTGAAAATCAATCAAATACATTTAATTCTTCTTCCTTACCTTGCTTGATTTTTTCACGTTCTCTCATAATTTGTCTCTTCAAGGCCTGATACATGGACCTTGTCATTTTTGGCCTCTCAAATATAACTCCAGGCATTCTGACCAATAGTGTATGTTGACTGACTACATCTACAAAATTTGGTAGAAGAATAAACAGTGGGAACTTGTTATCTTGAATAGGTAGATATAACAACGAAATATTCGAGATAGCCAAATATTTGAGATAGCCAACTGCTATACAATATAAGTGTGGTTGAAGGGAAATTAAACGAATATCAAGATTACAGGAAATTCGAGATAAGCAACATTGAGATAACAAAGTTCTACAGTAAACCTAAAATAGCAATGATGAGTAATATGTCTTTCTAGCTATTGTTTTCAAGTTCTAGGGGAGTTCTTTACCGCGCACTGGAATAATTGATATATATGTTACCAAAAGCATTTCACTGGGATGATAATTATTCGTTATAATTACAGCTGTTTAGATAGGTATAGACTTTGGTTTCCAATTAATAATAATATTGTTGTATTATTTTGCCATATGTTGTCTAAACATTGGCATTAAATAAACGAGACCACCTTGCAAAGATTGATTCGAAAAGCACCAGTTCAACCATTTTTCTTAGACAGACCCATCATAGATATTTTTTGAGACGTTACTAGATCTATGCATTGCATACGTTAATGAAACTTTAAACTGATCATTTTGATAGTTAATAATATTTAATAACACTATTAATTATCAATCTACTGAAAGAAATAATTTGGGTAATCTATTTAGTACGAAAAAAAAAATCACTAAGTATGTATTCTCCACCCCCTTTTCCTGTGAAATTCACGAACTTATCGTTCAAAATTGATGCCAACAGTAATTTCATAAGATCAGTTACAAAATTACAAAAAGATCCTTGTCATTTGATGGAATTTTAATAAATGTACAAAATATATATTCTGATCCAAGAATGAGAAAAGAATCATTCATTGTCTATTAGAATTTGGTAGACGTAGTGCTTAAATTTTGGGCAGTGGTCAAATTATGGGCACATCCTACGTAGGGTTGATTAATACGTATTGGTCGTTCACATATTTTTCTGTATACAAGAAAAACAAGGATTATTCATTTCTGAATCCTACCACAGTAATAATGTATAGTTATCCAGAATCTATGTTTTTCAACCTATATGTGGACATACAATACGAATCGTCGACTATTATTATACCTCTGTTATTTACATGTTTAATTTTATTACGGGAATTTTCCTTGTCAACTTTACTGCAGAAAAATGAGCATTCGACTATTTAACGTTTCTGACATTATTTATATCATTTTCATTATGAACGCAAGATTTTTCGAGGAGCATAAGTTGTTTTGGTCTTGAGTCAAGAAACTCATCACCTGTTAAACCATGTTATTTTGTTCTCATTGCTTATTTAGGCTTCAATAATTCTATTTATTGTTTATAAATGTATATAGCATAGAATGATTGGCTATAATCGGCGGTAATCAAATTAAAAATTTCGTATGAATTATACCAGAAATGCAGCGCTCCCTAGCTAGACTAGAATCACGCGTGCTGTGCAAAACCTAAACAAAAGACGCCATGACGTTTGGTGAAATATTGTCGATTCAGGAATATTTTCTCCTTGCCTACAGTTGTAAGGAAGCTTTTGTTACTTAGTTTGTAGGGACATATTAGGTTGTGACATATAGTTTTAGCAGGAATAGCAACGGATGCTGGTTGATGGACATGAAAAGCAAAAACACAATATTTCTTGTATACCGAAATATATGTTTTGCACAGCACTCGTGATTCTAGTCTAGCTAGGGAGCGCTGCATTTCTGATATAATTCATACGAAATTTTAAATTTGATTACCGCCGATTATAGCCAATCATTCCATGCTATATACTTTTATAAACATTAAATAGAATTATTGAAGCCTTAATAAGCTTTGAGAACAAAATAACATGGTTTAACAGGTGATGAGTTTCTTGACTCAAGACCAAAACAACTTATGCTCCTCGAAAAATATTACGTTCATAACGTAATTAATGAAAATAACGTCAGAAACATAAAGAAATCGAATACTCATTTTTCTGCAGTAAAGTTGACCAGGAAAATTCCTGTGATAAAAATAAACATGTAAATAACAAAGGTATCATAATAGTCGAAGATTCATATTGTATGTCCACATATAGGTTGAAAAACATAGAATCTGGATAACTATACATTATTACTGTGGTAGGATTCAGAAATGAGTAAACTCCGTTTTTCTTGTATACCGAAAAATATGTGAACGACCAATACATACGGGAAGGGGTGTGTAAAGAAGCGATTGCTGTCTTTTAGTTTTAAGTATGTCTCATAGATGGCGCCAACGGACGGTGATGCTGTGTCATACCGTATAATCGGGCTTTTAAGCACCAATAGTTTTTTGGATATGTTTATGAACAATTATAATTTGGAATATTTTCAATATATTCTTCCTGTGTAGATATTAGTTTGAGATTTAAAATGTAGTAGAAGTTGCATATTATTTTGGGGGAACAGTTTGCGATGTGTATTTATTGTTAATTTTCTAATGATATTCTGAGGGCTAAGTTTATATGTTTACAGTATTTCCGGAAGTGAAAAAAGATGCTATATTGCATGTACACTTGAAAGACGCTATATTGCCTATAAGATAGATATTCTGTAAAATTGCTATGATAGTCTGAGTACCGCAGGTATGTTCCTATCATTGATATAGATATAGGTTTATAGAATTGTTATACAATAATTTCATTTGAATAGTTGAACCGTGTACCTCTAAGATTTGATGTAAATTCATAGCGTGGGCAAAGGCCAGTGTTGTTAATTGTTGGTGGGTCTGTAAATTGTGCTTTAGCCTTCTAAAAGTTTGACTTTCTTTGTTGAATATCGTTTGCATGTATTTGTAATTTGTATGTGTTTGTATGTATTTTAAGAATCTGAATAAATTCATTTCAGTTTACGGTGCCATAGACGACATCAAAAATCGACTTGTTATTGTCCTTTTGCAACAGGTCTAGCTCAAAGGAGCAATTAAGAAAGTAATCTTTATGGTTTAAGCTCCGCGATCAATCAAAACATGCATAAATATCCCCAGAGCATAGATCACTGTAATACAGTGATAAATAAATTTAATCATTGCCAAAATTATTGGTCCTGTGTGCCTGTGTCTAGCCAAACAGCTGGGAAGCCTGTCAAAATGTCATAGTCATGATAGGGATTTAAAAATATAGTAAACAGGCAACGTAAAACTATCCATATATATTATCTAGTGCATGTAAGCGCACTAAAATCTCTGCATTGGGTACATAAAATAAGTTAAATGCAAAAATATATATATCTACACTAACAAACATTATTTTACTTCCGGTTCAGTTTAGACTAGCCTCGCAACGCCCTATGCTTATTCTCTAAAAACGTATAAAAACGCTACTGATTACGACTACGTTCTATTTAATCAGTAACAAACGAAATAATATATTTAATATTTTACTCTCCTTTACACCCCGTATACTACTGTATGCGTAAATATTCTGTATTTATGATTCTATATATGTAATGCATTGTACCACCTTGTGTCAATATAGATGTTTGACTATATCATTAGAAAATATTACTCATTCCGTACTTTGTAAAGTTTAATTCCTACTTTCAAAATGGCCGAAAGACGCAGAAATTCTAAGCGACTAAAGGTACATTATTATAAATAACTAAGAGATTAAGAATATCTGTGACACAGAAGCCATTGCAAATAGATCTTCAAATAACCTTCTCCTGCTGGGACATCAGTTTGCTGAAAGACAAACTAAGGATTGGGAGAGAGTTACCATTACAATGAGCGACAGCGTGGCTAGTGCTTCGGGAGCATGCATAATCTACCGGGGGGGGCATAGGGGCTTTGTACGCCATATAGATGTAAGGGAGTAATTCACCCCATGGTTCCTTATTGTAATCATTCGAGGCTCTCATGGTAGCTTTATTCGTTTTACTCCGTTCCACTGCGATTACTCCATGCATGGGGCATATATATAGTCTATGTGGTGGTCCGTGTCTGATCAATTTTGTACACTTTGCACAATTCAAGACAGACCTGATTGTCGAACCCTGCTCCACACCATAACTCTGCTCCACACCAACGTGTAAAGCTCTATTCTCTTATAGAAATAATCCTGTACTACACAGATAAATAGTTTAACAATTGTCCGTGAGGGTTTCTGTCAGAGTGGCCCTTGTAGGTTGATGCCCAAAAGCTTGTGTGGAAACTCGTGTTTCATAGGAGGATTCCCTCTCACTTCCTGTCTTCCTTTGCTGGCATATCAAACATGCACGACATCAATTACTCCTTCACTATGCTTTAAAGTTGTACAGAATGTACTAACCATGTTCCTAGGTCTATGTATGGCAATATCCCGAGGATGCAGAGTCTCCTTGGTAAATTTGTCAGTAGAAAATCTATACAATCCTTCTGGAGATCATCTTATAAGGAATACTGGTGGGATAAAATACAATTGGAGAGTAAGATGACACGCACCTCTATCGGTCAATCTACGTCTAGATCAAAACGTTACAAAAAGACAACGGCTTCAGAAATGGCTGAACAGCATGATTCTAGATTACAAACACTTAGATTGCGCAATGCTGAATATCATGGGATTCGTGCAGCCAAAACCACGGAGCCTTTTGAATTTAAGAGACTGCAATTTCCTGTGCGGCCTGCTTTTGCAATGATAGTGAACAAATCTCAAAGACAATCTCTTAAAGTTTGCGGCATTGATTTAGAAAATCCATGCTTTTCATATGGACAACTCTATGTGGGATGTTCCCGTGTTGGAAAGTTAACAGATTTATTTATATAGGCACCAAATGGACAAGCAAAAAATATTGTGTATCCACAAGCTCTTAGATAAATGTAAAACTGATTTCTTTTGTAAATTCATCAACATCTAAGAATCTTAACTTTTGAATGAATCATGCCATGTAAATTAAATGTTTGTATTATAGTTTTTGTTTAAAACTTCAACAAATTGCATAGCCACGGTATGATTCTATATGTAAAATGAAATGACTGATTTCTTTTGTATATTCACAAACATCTAAGAAGTTTAACTTTTGAATGAATCATAACATGTAAATTAAATGTTTTTATTTCCTTTTTTGCCTTAGATTTCTGTACTTCATGACGTCGGATTAAAAATACATAACGCATATTGTAACATTGTAACATGCCACTGCGAAGCGTGTCTGGGACGGCTAGTAAATTAATATAAAACTGTGTCATGAAACATTTTGGTAGCAGATTATGCAATTAAAACAGACTGTTTATATAATAATACGGTCTCTTAAAAAGTTAGTGCAAAGATATTTCCTCTTATTAAAAATACTTTTGCAGGTTTTGATCATGGATAGTCACTTTGACAAACATTTCATTGGATATGGCAAGGCCAAGAATCTGAGTTTCATTAAGTTCATTGAAATTATGTACATTTTCCCTCACCATGAAATCAGAGGAGTATTTACCAGTTGTTATTTTCATAGAATAATTTATTAGAATAGGTAGCGTAAAGTAATTGAAGTGACATCTGATACACATTTTACAACAAATATACAGTATTTAGATATCTATTGGAACCTCTCAAACAGTTGCTCTCAAATGCTCAAATGGCTAAGAACTTTTATTTCATTTGAAATCATTAGAGAAATTTGGACAGTTTCTTTCACGTTGGACTGTTGCAAACGTCTGATAGAAATAGGTTTTGATGTTCCAGAACCCAACACCTGTACTTGGTATATAACATTTTTCATTAATTGCAAAGAACTTGAATATTTAAAATGTATGTTACAGGTACGAAAATGGGAGGAAATGGACAAAATAAAGGAACAAAAGAAAATGATCAAAAAGAGATTTTGGAGTAGTTGGACTGCAGATCAAAAAGCTGTCCTTCTTTATAATGAAATACAAGAAAATCAATATCCAGAATTCAAGAATGTAAGTTTGCCTGTAAAGAAATATGTAATTCTTTTCCAATATCTTTGTTGTTAATAAGAACTTGTCATTACTACTGTCCAGTGCTATTTCATTTATTGTATCTACATTATTTATATTTTTTGACATTTTCAAAATTCTATGCACATTTGTCATATGGTGTATAATTATTTAAACAATAACTTTTCAGATTTCATTGGATGAACTGAAAGATCTTTTTAACCATAAGAAAGATGATATTTCTAAAAATCATGCATTGCATGCTATTTATGTGGACGCAAGAAACAAGTGCATGTTAATGAAAGGTTCATCAGAATACAATGAGCTTCAGGAACTCAATAGAAAAATGGAAGCTATGAAAGAAGGTAATTATGATTTTTTTTCCCAATGCCTGTTTTTTTAAATCTAATGATGTAACTGTATTGTACATGAGAATTTGAATCAAACTAACCAGTTACCTGTAATATGATAGTATAATTATCCCTGTCAAACTTTGTGTCATTATAGAATTAAAATCAGAGGAAAGAAGGACCGTGATGCAAATGGAAGCTACAAAAGCATGGCAGTGTGAACAACAAAGTTTAGTACACGAGAGGAAACTGCAAAATTATCAATTTGGTATGCACTAGCAAAGCATAATATATTATACATACATATATACATTTTTTATAATTATTTTTACTATGATCATCCAATTCCTATAGCAGGAATAAAATGTATTCCTGCCTATAGGCATTGTTACAAAAATGTCAATTTAGGGGGTCTTTTAAACAGATGTCTACATGTATTTGAGTTGGAATTTCAATAGTCTAGGTTATCATGTGGTACAATTTTGGGAGTGGGACACTGGGCATTTACCCTACAACCTCTTTTAATCGGACACATTGGAATGCTGGATGGACGTTTGGAAAATCAAGATATCTGGATGAGGGACAGGTCAGGCATAGGCGAATGTAAGAAACCACGTAGATGTATGTACGCGATGAAGAGTGACACTTGACAATGACAGACGATATTTACGAAATACCTTTTACAACAACTCATCTATCAATTTGGTTTGAAGACGTATATCACACATCAATATTCCTACAAAGAGGATTTGATTGAACCTCATTTTACAGCCTGTGTATTAGACATACAGCTATATTATCCGAAAATATGAATTAAAAAACATGCTTTGTTTCATTACTAGACGTAACCACGAAGATAGTATGCAACTAATGTTTAGTGCATTGTGATCGTCCACCCTTGTGTTCAATAAAGCCAGATAATTATGTGTTTGTAGGCAAGCTCTAAGTGTACATCCAGAAGAAAATGAGGATTTGGCAGTACATCTGGTTGATAGAATTATTCGGAGTAAGGATATATGGATAAAAGAGGTGGTACTGTACATGGGTGTGGGTCCTTTGATAGTGGTATTCTGTATGTTCAAATACACAACAGTTAATATAATGTACAACCTCTTCCAGACATGTTGCGAAGCTGGATGGACATTTAATTCGGAAAATCAAAATATCCAGATAAGAGAGGTTGTTGGGCGTGCCTAATATGAGGAACTGGTGATCTAACACAATGGATGATACTAGAAGATTTTTTATGAAAATATATTTTATAATAATTGATCCACCTCTGGTATAAAGTGGTAAATAATAAATCCATATCCATTTGATATCCAGTTTGAGTACAATATGTAAAAACCGTCCAACATCTACTTTATGGGCATATATTTTATGCAGTTTACTCAAGTCTATTTCACTGTATCTTATCTTCAGGATTGCTTATTTCTTGTAAACATGGAATATTGAATGAGCAGGACATTACTCATTGCACAACTGCGGATCCGTAAAAATAAAAAATAAAATAAGAATATGTGGCACAATTTGGCTCCACAATTAGCAATTACATTATATATTCATTATGATACATAAAAACTTAACGTTTCTCCTTATAGAAGTTACAACAGAATTTGGACTATCCAGTTGTGATTTCTAACTACCATGTCTAATTATGAACCAAACAAAAGGACATCCTTATTTTTAATGAAGTTATATTACAAAAGATAGTTCGATTGATTATGGAACAATGCATAAAAGTTAAAAATAAAATTTGTAAAAAGTAAATGAATTCGAACAAGTTAAATGAATTCAAAGGTCTGATCAATAATATATTGCAAACTCTGGTGAGTTCTCGTGTCTTATTGTGCACTTTTTGCCAGATAATTTTTTTTTCACAAGACATTTAACTGAAAGATTATTAATAAGAAATGATTGATTAAAGTAAAATGCCACAGTTAAACCAAAAGTGTTGTGCTTCTAAGTAACCTAATTTTTATCATAACTAAAAATACAAAACCATTGATGCTTTATTTGATTTAAAACCTTGACCCGATATGCCAGTAGGATTATTTAAATATTTCCAAAAGCACATAAACACAGCTATTATATTTTTCTGTCCATGTGCCTCTTACTAAAAGCTATTTTACAAAAAAAAATAAAAGTTTGTAATGTCTATTTAAAGTGTGCACATCTTTCCAAGTTACATAGAAACACAAAAATTATGATGCAGTTGCGGTATTTTAGTGTGAATCATGTGCAATAATTTTCAGAAAATGTGTATGGAAAAAAATTGTTACAGGCCTAAATGTAGTGTAATAAAATTAGTGTCAGGACAATAAAATCAATTAGGATCAATTTGACCTAAAATTGTTCTCTTAGCTTTGCTGTTGGTAGTGAAGGTATTCTCCTCAATCGTGGTCGCTCTTTCCTGTTCTGTGATAGTGTTTCTATTCTCTGTGCTGTTATCAACTTCCATTTCTGTTGTTGCAGTTTGTGATGATGTGTCATCATCTAAGATCGAATCATTATTGTCTGAAGCTTCTGAACATTTATACTTATGATCCTCACACTGTGCAAAATCAATCCACATCTTTTCCCCTTTCTTTCCAATATATACAAGACCACAGCAAAGTCTTTTTAGCTCAAAGTACTTTGGATCAAGGATTCCCCTTGATATGATTTGTTTGAAGAGTTTTGGATCACCACTTCCATCACCTAGATATTGTTTGGGAGCAATTGAACCAAATATCTTTTTGCGTCTACTCACTGGTTCCTTGGATGCTGGCTGTTTGAGGTTTGATTCAATTTTAGTTTTTGTAGACTCATTATGAGACTGTTTGGGAGAGACTGTTTTTTCAGTAGACTCAAATCTTGTTATCTCAGAAGGCTTACATACATCCGTATGTTCCACTGCTTCCCTGGATGCTGGCTGTTTGAGGTTTGTATCAATTTTGATTTTTGTAGACTCATTGTTAGGCTGTATGGGAGAGATTGTTTTTTCAGTAGAGTCAAATCTTGGTATCTCAGAAGGCTTTGTTTCAGGTAATAAGGATTGTTGGCTGGGCGGTGATCTTTCAAAAGGGGACCAAATTTTAGTGGACAGATTTCTAGACATATTTCCCTATATCTTATGCAGTTTGCTCAGATTTGCAATTTGCTGCTTTTATCCTGCTTTTTTCCAGTTCTCTTAGCCCTTTTGAAAAGAAACAAAGTAATCAAAATATGTATTCTACTTCAGTGTTTTTATTGTTATTTTAAAGACTATTTTTGCTAGCAAAAAGCAAGATTGATAACATTTAAACTATTATATTGGTTTTGGAATAAAGTCAAATTGTTCATTTCTCAAAATTATGGAAATTATTGGCAAATTAGTATAATATATTGCAAAGTAAAAGCTCACGTTATTTCTGTTGTTGATGTTTTTGATGTTTCCTTCAGGAATAACTGACACTTTCTATTGATAAAATAGAAAAATTATTAGAAACTATCTATGAGGATAACTTGTTCAAATTCTGCCATGCAATACAATGAGCATGCTATTGGATTGATTTTGAAGTACTTCAAATTATTGTTACATAATAATAATAATACCAAAAGATATACCAACCATTGTTTGGATACTGCTTTGTCAAATCCCAGCCCTACTTACCTGTACCTTTCAGTTTCTGCCTTTTTTTTGGCTGATTGCATGTATTGTTGAACTTGCCTTTATTTACAAAGTCTTATGTTTGCCTGTAATTATTGTTATTAGTGTAATCTCTACCTAAGCCCTAAAAGGTTGGAATTAAGCTTGGGTCTCAAAAGTGGTGACTAATATAAAAAGAGTTTTTTTTTTGTAGCTTCATAGTGTTTATTGTCTTAGTACATCTACACAATATATGAATGGTTGATCAGCAAAGGAGTCCACAATCAGCAGGTTCCATGAATTACTTCTCTCTCACCAGGTCACTGGAAATATGTCAGTTATCATGGTGCAAAAATGTACTTGTCCTCCTTGACAAAGCAAGTTTGTGACCAAATTGAGTAACATTTTCTATCATTGCTAAAAAAAAATGGGACTGCATATCAAAATGAAAATTGTAGGATTAATTAAGAAATAAATGCGATTATATAAACCAATTAGAATTATAATAATTAGATGATATAGATCAGGCAAAAAATAGTGTTTCATCATATGATTTATATTTTGATATTCAGTACCAGTTATGATAGAAAATGCTACTCCATGAACTTGCTGTCAACACATTAGGTCAATCAATCAATCAATCAATCAAATCATGAATTTATAAAAGCAGCCCCTAATTATTCTTCATTCAGATGGTGTGGTAAACGTGGTGTCCACTGTCAAAGCTAATCACATATTTGGAATCTGCGTGAAACTTCCCGTCCGAGTCTTCTATCAGGGTTCGCACGCCCCGGGAAAACCCGGGAAAACCCGGGAATTTGATTTTCAGCAAATATGACCCGGGAATACCCCGGGAATTTGACCATGTCCCGGGAAAGTCTTTGAAAACGAGTAAATTGAACAAAAAATAATAAAATCCCATGTCATTTCCTGTGTTTATGTAACGAACTCGATTTGCCAAAGTGATTTATATGCACCACTTTCGTTTTCTACTGCACCTCGCAAACGAAGCGCCACCACCGGCACCTACTGATACTATTGTGCAATATGTGGCGAACTCAATTTGAACGGCTTCCTATAAAAAAAACGTATGCACAGCCTAGGAGGCGAATTCTGTTAGTTGCCTGGCGCCATAAATTAGTTATACACCAGTTTCGTTTTCTATTCCACCAGTCGAAGTGGCACCTCCACCGGCACTTTGGTGTCAGACCTGGTTTCAGATATTTCTCAGAAATGTTTAACAATTGTTTTAATTATTATGAATTGAGGATGTGTCTGTTTTTCAACGATGAAGAACGGATGCAGGTAAAGTATACTACTTTTTGACAATAAGATGGGTGAAGTTTATGTAGTTTGAAAGACAAAAACGTGTGATAATGTGACCGAAAATGAAAGCAAATTCTAATGGGCTAGTGTCGGTGAATTATACATAAACACGGGCCCACCACGGCACCAGGGCAACCTGAGAAAGAATTGCAGTAAAATTCAGAAAATATAGTGTATATGTGTTGACTAGGCAGATGTGTATGAAATTTTCATAGTTGTCGCCGGATGGTCAGAAAATCAAACACATTGTCAATTTAAAAAAGGGATCTCTGATTTTGTGGGTCTGCAGCATCAGCTCTTTTACTACGGGAAATTGGACAGATTTTGAATCATGTTTAACATGGGTAAATGGGAAAATCGTGGCCGAATTTATACCCCCAAAACAGACAAAGAAATGTTAATAACTTTGTCATTTTTTGTCGGATTTTGGTGATCTTTTTTTTTAAATGATTCCCATGAGACGTAGAATTTTTTCAAATTTAAAGAAAAAATTAGAAATTTATTCAATTTTATCCCAGTGTACCTAACACAAAATATTGTCAAAGTATGCAGTCAGTGTCGACAAATAAACCTTGCATATGCATATGTTATGTAGAGATCCTCTTTGGATAGATCACTCTAAATTGCATCTGTATAGGAAGGTTGTCACAATCACTTGAAGTTATATAAGTTTTTTATTCATATATAATCTTACCAAAGGTAAGTTACTACCTTCGGTAAGATTATATGAATAAAACCCCTTTTTTTTTCCAAGTGACAGTGAAGGGTGTACACTCGTCTATATATTTTTTTTTAATTCAAGAAGTACCACAATTTAATTATTATCGAAGATAACTACCCTGGAAAATTAGCTCAAACCCCTGGAAAAATGACACATTTTATGTCAAAATACCCCTGAAAAACCCTGGAAAAATAAGTATTTGGGAGTGTGCTAACCCTGTCTATTACCAACCTAGAATATCAAATTTTTTATTTTTGAAAAACACCCAACAATAATAGTATTTTACACAAAACATAAGAGCCAAAGATGAACCTCTGTGGTTGAGTAGTTAAAGTTCCTGTTTGAGCCACAATGTCTCAAATTTATATTATAGGAAGTGGCTAGGGAGCCGACGTCGGCTCCCTAAGCCCACCCTCAGTGTGTAAGCTAGGGAGCCGACAAAAATATCTATAATAGTAGTGTAACAGCTTAACACTTTAGACATATATGAAGATAAGATTTTCCTGTTATCCTATAATAAATGCTTTGGTTACAACATAGACAAATACTTTTTTATGCATACATGATATTTGCATAAAACATTAAAGATGGTTATGTTGAGAAGCTAAATTGAGTATACCTAATAAATTTATTTCAATTAAATTGTACTTCATACATATGTATATGTCAGAAGTATTCATATCTTTGAATTAAAGCACTAAGTGTACATTTTTGTGTATTAGCTAACCCCTTTAATAATAAATATATGATGATTATATCATCCTGTTATCCTATATTGAATGATTTAGTTTCATCATATTAGTTATATGTATGTATTATGTGATATTTGCGCAAAACTATGATTTTCAGAATAGTTACTGATAAAAGATAATTAAGTGAGCCTAATTTGAATATGTATTCCCAAGATATTTCTTTGAATGAAATTGTACTTAGTAGCTAAGTATATGTCTGAAGTACATGTATTCATATAATTAAATTCAAGGACTATGCATACATTGTTTTGTCCACTAACTAAATTGAATAGTTAGGTGAATGTCTTAACCAGTTGACCAATCAGGTTATTTGTTTGCTGAGAATGATTTATTGACTGGGAATTTAAGGAGTGTTGCAAGAAGTGTCAGTTCAGTTGTTAAAAAAGACATGTATATCTTCTTAATATTTCATTGAATATTGATATTCAAAAATCATTACATACAAAAATTCCATATTTCAAATGATACTTATAATACATATAGTTAATCTTGTTCATACTAATACATGGATGTAACTGTGAATTAAACTTTTAATAATATGATATTGCTAAGCAATTTCATCATATTTTTTTCTTTTCTACTAAAATCAACATTTTCTTCATCCATGCAGGCATATGTCAGAACATTTTCCTCATGTATCATTCCTGATTCCATTATGCTACCTGTTAACACATTCTCAACATAACCATACAGCTTTCTTGCAGAAAGGTGTTTGCTTACTTAATTTTGATTGTTTTCTTGGGAGTCCTACTTGCAACACTTCATAAGTTCCCAGCAATTAAAATGTTCTCAGCAAACAAATAACCTAATTGATTAACTAGTTAAGACATTCATGAAACTAAGTGACCTTTATTCAATTTAGTTACAAAGGACAAAACAAAATGTATGCATAATGCTTGAATTCAACTAGATGTATATGAATACTTCTGACATAAGCTTATGTACTAAGTACAATTTCATTGAAAGCAAGTTATTAGTATTACTCAAATTCGGATTTCCACATAACCATCTTAAGCAGTATGAATAATCAAAATTCATCTGTTATTCAAATATCATGTATGCATAAAAAGTGGTTGACTATAATTTAACCAAAACATTCAATATAGGAAAACAGAAAAATGTAATCTTCTTATATTTCTTGTAAAAGTGGTAAGCTAATACACTCTACTATTATAGATATTTCCGTCGGCTCCCTAGCTCACACACTGAGGGTAGGCTAGGGATCCGACAAATGTCGGCTCCCTAGCCTACCTACAGTGGGTTGGCTAGGGAGCCAACGTCGGCTCCCTAGCCACTTCCTATATTATATGCCTATTAGAGCATCAAAGTGTGAAAATTGAGCGTTGGGCGAAAGGCATAAGCTAGCTTTTTCGACCAAACTCACTTTTTTGAGATGTCAGGTAAAATAATTTCATGAAAACTGTACTTTACTAAATCTAATATGTAGACTTAAGGGCTGAAGCTCAATTTTTGCATTGCATTTCCAGCAGGCACATATCCAATCACACCATTAGAAGGCATAGACTTTGGAGGTGGTTATTGTTTATCTTCCTCACCAAAAGATGGTCTATCTGGTGCTCCTCAGGGTGTCAGTTCTTCATGTAGTGGATATGAAGTTTCTCAAGGACTTAATTCCTGTCCAGCTGGTGGATATGGGCCTCCCCAGGGTCCAAGTTCTTTCCCACCTTCTAGATATGGGCCTTTTCACAGTTCAAATTCTGTTCCGCTGGGTGGATGTGGCCTTCTTCAGGGTGCTAATCGTCTTCCTGGTAGGTTTGAGATCTTTTTATTTTATATTTTATTAGAAGTCATGAGTCTATTTGTTTGTTTTTTAAACTGAAAAGCCTTCTCACATTAGTGTTTAAGAGATAGACTATTTCTTGTCTAAATCATCTAGTAAAGATCTGTAAGCATCTGGATTCATCATAGAAAAAGTGAAAAAGCTACTGCTACTACTGATGCTGCTGTGTACGTCTTGAAGGGATGTTCTTCCTTCATCTGACTTCGATGGCAAAGTGCACCTGTTATACACCTTGGTTTTGCGTTGAGTCACGTGATGGGTGCAATTCTCAGTCACATGCAGAAGTTCTGTGTACAGGAAGCCTACCCATACTGGTCAGTACTTGAATTGGTACTCTCTATAGATGAGCAGATTGCCTAGTCACAGAAGAGACAGACAGGAAGGAAAAATTCAAGTACGTCAAAGAAGTCTTGTTTGTGATTGGTTACAAACTTTGGTCATTCCAATCCCTCAGAAGAGATAACCACATGAGTCAACAGAAACCTCAGATAGCTCACAACCCAGAATTCCCGTACAGATTTCCTACATGCAAGGGATGTCAGAAGTGATACAGCGAGTGTTCAGAAACCATGGGGTATCAAGTTACCACAAATCTTTTGACACCCTCAGGTCCAACCTAGTGAAACCGAAAGATAAGTCTGACCCCCTCAAGAAGTGCGGCGTGATTTACTGTATCACTTGTCCCCAGTGCAAGGAGAAATCATGCAGTGCGAAGGGTAGAAAACTTGGTACTGGAATGGTGAAACATTTTGACAGGAATAACAGAGTCAATGACATGTGATCCCAAAGGAAGAAGTGAAGATCATGAGAAGACCCTAGAATCCTTGAAGATAGCTATACGCAAGCCCGCACTCAACCTGAACAAAGGCAAGGTGGTCATTGACATCTGATCCCCAAGGAAGAAGTGAAGATCATGAGAAGACCCTAGAATCCTTGAAGATAGCTATACGCAACCTGAACAAAGGCATGGTGGTCACCCCCCGCCCCGATGCAGGGCTGAACGCTAGCTAGTGCCCTGGTGTCCTGGGCACATAAATTCTAAGTCAGGGCACATCAAATTTTAGACTCTTGTGCCCTGATGGGCACGCCATAAGAAAGTTCCAGTTATTATATTTTAGCTAAACTCGACCAACATATCCACAATGTTGTATTCCCTATGGTGAAACATACATTGTATAAATGAAGTTTTCATGTTGATCCTGATAGTTGAACTATTTTTTGTTTTTATTTTTTTTTATTTTGCCGTTTGCGGTTTAGCTAAAAATATTCAGGGCACATAAAAATGAGATCAGGGCACATGGACTTAGACCATCACCTGCCCTGCTGGGCACACGAAGAAAAAAGTTAGTGTTAAGCCTTGCGATGTTGAAAAAAATGTCTGCTCGTGACTGGAATTCTCCACCCATCATCTATGTGACTCAAACACAAAGCAAGGGGCACTTTGCCATTGAACCCTGAGGAAAAGAGAAAACGTCCTCCGAAACGTCTCTTCAAGATGAACAAAGAAGTATCTGAGTTGGTTTTTTACCTTTCTTATCTAAAGATTGTAAACTTTATTTTAATTAAGCATGATGAAAATTACCTGTGGATACTTCGGCAATGATGCTGTGGTTATTTTGATTTTTGTAGTTTGTCTATCAGACCATTTTCAATGGATGGAAGTCTAATGTACACAAAACAAATTCTTCCATCAAAGCAAACTTGCCCTATCATTGAGAGCATAACCCTTAATACTCATAAACATCTAGATTAATTTATGACTACACTACACTACTACTTACTATTTACAACATACTGACGTTGCGGCGACCATCGCGGTGCCTTCAACCGAGTGACTGCTTTGGTACGATGACGTCACAATGGCGCGAACTGGGTTTCCGCCAGGTGGAATTCCTGGTGGAAAGCAGATGGAGGAGGTTCGGGGGGATGCTCCTGCCTTGGTTGAGGTTGAGCTTCGGGCGGTGCGTGTGGATCTTGATGGCTTCCAAGATCTTACGTCGGAAGGGCTGATCTTCTCTGCCTATGACTCTGGCTGACTCACTACTGAATAGATGTCCAGTATTCTCTGTGTGGATCTGTATGGCAGACTGGGTACTATGTGGGTCCAGGTGTTCCTTCAGTCTCGTTTGCAGATTCCTGCCAGTTTCCCCAATGTATGTTTCATGGCATGAAGGGCATGAGATGTCATACAACACTCCACACATTTTCTTTGGGTCGTCTTTGTCCTTGGGTCCAACTAGCAGGCTCCTAAGCGTGTTGAAAGGCTTATGGAAAGACGGGACACCATGTTTCTTAAGGATCCTCTGCATAGTTTCAGATGTGCCTTTCACATACGGAATTCTCACAGGGAACTTCTTAGCCGTATTGTCACTTGTTTCAGACGGTTCTTCTGTTCTCTTTTTGGAAGGAACTTTGAACGCCCAGGGCTTGTATCCATTCACTTTCAGCACTTGTTTCACATGTTTCACCTCTTTCACACGGTCTTCCTCCTCGGTTACCAGATGTTCGGCTCTCCTTAGGAGTGTGCGGACTACCGAGCGTTTGTGTTCAAGATGATGGTTGGAGTCCCAGTTCAAGTACTGATCAGTGTGTGTGGGCTTCCTATAAACACTAGTCTTCAGGGATCCGTCTTGTTTCCTCTCAATTCACTAGCATCCCCATAGAAGAAGCCATCTTGGTTATTAGGAGAAGACTGATTGAAGATGAGACTCTTCCAGACAGATGCGAGTTAGATGTTGAGCAAATCATTACCATCCTGAAGTTTTGTCTCGAAACCACCTACTTTGTGTCGAACGGGGTCTTTTACAGACAAATCCAAGGAGCTCCGATGGGCTCTCCCGTCTCACCGGCGGTCGCAGACCTAGTGATGGAAGATTTTGAACAGAGAGCACTTAAGAACCCCCCAGTGAATCCTTCGGTGTGGTTCCGTTATGTGGATGACACCTTCACGGTCCTACCACAGAATCAGATTGAGGAGTTTTCAACTTAGTTGAATTCCCTTAGCCAGAGTATTCAATTCACCATTGAAGGTGAGATTGATCAGAAACTTGCCTTCCTAGACACTCACATTGAGAGGAAACAAGACGGATCCCTGAAGACTAGTGTTTATAGGAAGCCCACATACACTGATCAGTACTTGAACTGGGACTCCAACCATCATCTTGAACACAAACGCTCGGTAGTCCGCACACTCCCTAAGGAGAGCCGAACATCTGGTAACCGAGGAGGAAGACCGTGTGAAAGAGGTGAAACATGTGAAACAAGTGCTGAAAGTGAATGGATACAAGCCCTGGGCGTTCAAAGTTCCTTCAAAAGAGAAACAGAAGAACCGTCTGAAACAAGTGACAATACGGCTAAGAAGTTCCCTGTGAGAATTCCGTATGTGAAAGGCACATCTGAAACTATGCAGAGGATCCTTAAGAAACATGGTGTCCCGTCTTTCCATAAGCCTTTCAACACGCTTAGGAGCCTGCTAGTTAGACCCAAGGACAAAGACGACCCAAAAGAAAATGTGTGGAGTGTTGTATGACATCTCATGCCCTTCATGCCATGAAACATACATTGGGGAAACTGGCAGGAATCTGCAAACGAGACTGAAGGAACACCTGGACCCACATAGTACCCAGTCTGCCATACAGATCCACACAGAGAATACTGGACATCTATTCAGTAGTGAGTCAGCCAGAGTCATAGGCAGAGAAGATCAGCCCTTCCGACGTAAGATCTTGGAAGCCATCAAGATCCACACGCACCGCCCGAAGCTCAACCTCAACCAAGGCAGGAGCATCCCCCCGAACCTCCTCCATCTGCTTTCTACCAGGAATTCCACCTGGCGGAAACCCAGTTCGCGCCATTGTGACGTCATCGTACCAAAGCAGTCACTCGGTTGAAGGCACCGCGATGGTCGCCGCAACGTCAGTATGTTGTAAATAGTAAGTAGTAGTGTAGTGTAGTCATAAATTAATCTAGATGAATAGTCCTACTACTAGTAATAGTCTACATAAAGATACTCATAAACATATTTTGTTGCTTTACTTATTGCAGGTACTAATGCCTCGTCATCGTTAAAATTCTCTGTAGCAGATTTTCACAGAGGGCCTCGCTTTGTAACCCCATCAGTGCGTCCCCAATACAGCGTTCCACCTCCCAGTGTGCCCCCACCTCTCCCAGCAGGCTTTGTTGACCCAAATACACCATACATACCACCTTCTGAGACGGAAAGTCACAAGAAGGCACATATGCCCAGCTCTAGATTAGGTCGCCATAGAGATCACAGGTACTATTACATTATCCTCTGATGTTGTGGACGAAGGTTTCCATTTTAGTATACATGCAATTGTTTGAATGATCATCCCATACAAATGCTGTATTGTACTGCATTACCCAGGTCAAACAACCTTGCTGATGATGTGTGCAGAATGTTGGACAGTGCATCTGGTTTTACGTCTGATCATAACAATGTAGAGAATGAGGCCAGCAGCACTAATTCCAGGTTCATTTTCTGTTTAACAATAGACAAATATTAAGTTTAAAATGTTTTTGTTGGGTTTCTTTCTCATCAAATTGAACACCATTTATAAATTATATTTAGATTCAATGTAGGCAAAACCAGAGATGATGATGTTACACTTTGTTTTATTTTACAGCATTGCAGACATTAAACCAGTGCAGATTCTGAAAAGAACTGATACCTCTGAAAAGAGGGAATCTGCTAAAA
The DNA here is from genome assembly GCA_019095985.1 of Streblospio benedicti. Classification (NCBI taxonomy): domain Eukaryota; kingdom Metazoa; phylum Annelida; class Polychaeta; order Spionida; family Spionidae; genus Streblospio; species Streblospio benedicti. The sequence goes on along the minus strand of CM032667.1, from coordinate 1,156,947 downwards.
CATTTGATGCCATAAGTACAAGTAGTTCCCGCCAAAAAGGTATTTAATATGAAAACTTGAAAATAATTTGAATGTCTTATTTTTATAGATAAAAATCAATGTAGTCTAATCCCACATCCACCGACCAATATCACTACAGTAAATCTCCCCAACAACGGAGTAGTGTTCAACGGAAAAAAACAATAACGGAAGAAATTGCTGTGCATTAACATTTTCCCTGATATAGATAAGTAAACAATGGAGTAATCAACGGAATGTCCTCAGCAACGAACAACGGAAGGCATTTGGGGTGACAAACAACGAAATTAACCTTATTTTGCTCTTTGTTATCTTGTTCCACATGCTTTCTTTATCTTGTAAACAATGGTGCGGTGGATTTAAATTAGTTTCGTTATTGTAGGCGCTTCTTCAAGCCAATAAAAGGTTGCCGTTAACAAACCGGCCAATCACAACTATTATTGTTCCTACAACACGCAGTTAACTTCAAAGCAATTATTCACCTGATTTAAACATATACTTCTACGATGTGCTAACATCTACCAACCAATTTCTTTGTTTCGTTATGTCGTAACAAACAAACACATAGTCTTGGTCATCTAGATTCGATGGTGGCGTGCATTCACCGATATGCACTAAAATGCCGTTTAGCGAGGCTAACACCAATCCATTAAGTATGCGCATGCTCTGTAGAACGAAAGCGTCATATTGAAAAAATAACAAAGGGAAAATTTAACAGTTATTTTTAATTTATGGACAACATACTAAAGATTATGTTTGTAATAAACTGCCAATGGAATAGACATCTATTAATCAGAGAACTGCTACTGACAAACGGAAAATGCACTTGTTGTATCAAGCAGGATTCAGTAAGTAAGCTCATGACTGAGTGATAATGGATGCCGATGTACACCAGAATATTATGGTCAGATCACTAATCAGCGGAAACCCTCTCCAACAGAAGGAATATGGACTGCAAAGTGGGTTCCGTTGTTCAGGAGATTTACTGTACATGTACAATGACTACATTAAAGGGCAATTTTCTAGTGTGGTAAGGATCGTTTGCTTCCACCGGGCTTTGGCCTACGTATAGTAAACTAATAAATCAATCAATCATCATGCTTTGTTTCATTTTTTATTAATCCAGTTTTTATATAATTAGATTAATTAGTAAGCCGTTCAGATATGCAAATAGACACCATGACGTCACATTTGAACTCATAACCTATTGCTCATTAAAAATGCACAATTAACATGCGCGCATGCGCATGGCTGCTACCGGCGAAACACTTTGATGATGATCAGTTTTTGTTAAATAACACGACTAATTTTAAAGCTAGAAACAGATGGTATACACCAATGGAATCCTTGTTGAAATCTTCTTCCGATACGTATATTGGATGTGGCAGTACGACCAAACAATGGCATTTATTTTATCATCTCTCCACATGGCTTTTGTTTGTCCATTTTTCTGTCACTCCGGCAAGCACGCAACACCGGCCATGTTGTTATGACAAAAATTGAGGGTCATTTTTTTTCATCATGATTTTGTCTTGTTTTTGTTGAACAGACAATTTCTCCAGTGCCAAGATTGAAAAGAGACAAACTATACCATTCCGTCAGCCAGAGTTCTCACCACAAAAAGGTAAACGTGGAAGATTTATGTTGAAATCTTTTATTGAATGAGGATGAAATACTCCTTTGTTCCTTATTCTATTATGTACAAGAGGAGGTAGTATTAGAAATATACTTTTCATAGAGAAATCTTGATATAGATGGTAGTTTCTGCTTTGTTTTGAAAGCGAATCACTCCAAGACACCTGGTCACTTTAGAAACGTGTTATTACCTCAGCCTTGTTGCTCAATTTAGACAGGCAATCTTCTCGTGATACTGTGAGGTTTCATTTGATATGATATCTGAATTACTGTTGGCGTAGCATGGATGGGTACTTGAATTGTGGTAGGTTTACTCCCACAGAAAGAGACCTCATTGATGTAATAACAGTACAAGTACCCATGTAACATACTTCATGACGAATAAATGGCTAAATGGCTAATTATTTATCTTAATCACTGAATTACTATATGAATCGGTGTGATGCTGAATTCTAAGATATTTGTGAATACCTCAGCAAGTTCTTTCTGCCAGAGGACAACAGGTTCTTCATGAATTTTAATTCCTCTGTGACCCTCTAGGTTTTTGGGTATTTATTGTAGTTTGACAGTCTAATAGTCTTTGTCAGCACATATTTTTGTTTGATTTTTCCATGTTGTTTTTATCCACTAAATTACAATTCTTTGATGGTTACATTATCAGACTGACTTCACTGTTGACATTAATCACATATCTCTAAGACTACAGATTGTACAGAAATTAATTTGGACTTCAAAAACTTTTATAATACTATCTCATTCATATTTGACTTTTTCAGCCTGTTCAATCTGAATTTATGTCAAGAACTAAAACACTGGTCCTGGGCCAAGATGAGGTTGTTGTCAGAAAGGTAAACAAAGTCACATCAAGCGCCAAATAGGAAAATGTTTATATTTTTTAAGAAATAAATACCATAGAACATTTTTTTGAACATAACATATTTTTTGTTTGCCAAGTACATATCATTTGTGGACAGTATGCTGGCCTATATCTGAACAAATCTTTAAAGATTAGAGATCACGTGGCTTAAATTGGTTTTTATTATCTCTTATCATGGTTCAATCCTGTAAACAAAAACATTTTTGAGGTTGTTGTCAAGAAGGTAAACACACAATTTGAGGATTTTTTTTTATAAGCATTATTTTTTGAACTAAGGACCTATTTCGTACAAAAGCTAAAATAGCTTTTTCTTTACACTTTGATGTTCTACATATATAGCAACAGAGTGAACTTTTATATTAGAAGTCTGATATTATTGTTTATTTGTAAAAGATTTTTTTCTTTTGATAAATATAATTCTATAGTATAGAGTTTTTCTTTCTGTTTTTATCAGACATGGAGTCCATTCTCATTGTGAGTTCTGTGAGTGTCATGGAAAATAAGAACTTCCTCCTCAGTCTGCCTATCAGAGAACAGATCTTCACCATTGTACCACAGCCTAAGGTAAATTTTCATTAACAGTTTCGCATCTTACACTCGAGAGAGTTGGTGGTCCCCCCTCGTCTCTGTTCATGACCTGCCCACAAGTTCTGATATGTACTGACTCCTTGATGGTTCTGGTCTTCCATTTGCTCTCCCTGTCTATCACTCTAGCTCCCTCCCAGTCTATTTCATGGTTTTGCTGGTTCATGTGGTCTGTGATAGCACTCTTGTGTATTTCCGTTTGAGACTCTTTCTTTGTGGATCTGGTGTATGCTCCCTTCTGGCTAGCTTCCACGTCTATCTGATGTTTCTTCAGTCTGGTACCAAACTTTCTGCCCGTTTCCCCAACATACACTTTATCACATGACTTGCATTGAATATTATATACAATTTCACATTTGTCCATCTTATCCACTTTATCGAATTAGCAATGATTTTTTTATTTGACTTCCCGGCCCGGGAAATAGCAATGAATTCTAGAAATAACGGCAGAAACCGGGAAATACCCGTGAATAATCCGTTAGTAACATAATCCTAATAATCTATTACGAATGCTCGTCGGAAAATCAAAATAACTTACTTATTTATGAAATAAAAAATGCACATGACTTTTTTGTCTCATTGCGCATGCTCAGTTATTTAAATGTCCGGCGCTGTTGCCAAATCGAAAACGGAAACGTTCGATGAATCGTTCGCTTATCACACCATTTCCACGAGTAATTTAATGTTTGTAAAAATATTATGAAAAAAGGATGGGGTGGGCGTTTGAGTTAAAATCTTCCAAAATAGGGGATGGGCGGATAAACAGAGGAGGGCGTTTGAATGAGCTGGTACGTTATATTTCACTCTCTAAGAGGAAACCTCCGACGGTGAATAACTTGTCAAGTGAAAAGCCATACTCAGCAGTCAGCAGCAAAACAGTGAAAATGGGATCGGCTTCCAATAGTCGGTGAGCTGGTGGAAAAATTGGTACCACAAAGAAGGACAAAATGATTCATGTTCTATTACTTATAGGGACTCAAAGTATTGTTGAAAAGCCTTGGTGGACATTCCAATCTGGTAGCTTTAATATTCTATGAGCAATTTTAAGATTACAGGTTCAATTCTTTAAAAAGGTGATTGTTTTGGCTGAATATGGTAATATTCAAACCATTTAGTGATAGTTAATAACTTTAAATGGTCAACCACACATACTAGTATACTTATAATAAGTAAAAATCATAAGTTGGTAAAAATGTATTCATTTTTTTAAAAAAAGATCTAGAAATATGATGGTAACTACCCTCGTTTTTAAGTTCCAATTGGTTGGTTGTACACCGCATAGATGCAAGTATGTTGTAAACATTGCTACAAATACACCTTCTGAAAAAAGACACAAAAAAGCCTGTTCCATACATCTTTAACTATTTCTTAACACTTTACTTCAAACCAGGTATGGCTTCTTTAACCATAAGTATCCGAATTTCTTCACTTTACACAATAAATCATGGTTTCATTACCATAAGTACGAGCTTTAATGTTTAACATAACAAATTATGGATTAATAACCATAGGTACGAGCTTTCATGTTTAACATAATAAGTTATGGATTTATTACCATAAGTACGAGCTTTAATGTTTAACATAACAAATTATGGATTAATAACCATAAGTACGAGCTTTATGTTTAACATAATAAATTATGGATCTATTGCCATAAGTACAAACCTTTCAATTTACGAAACAAATTATGGATATATGACCATAAGTATGAACCTTCTCTGTTTTACACCTGCTATTCCCTTGACATTTACCTTTATATGAAGTCTCATTACTAGTTTCAACAAATAACATGGAATTATCATACAAATTCTATGTATCATTTTTCGCGATTCAATATCAAATGTCACTTCAATTGACACTTTTCTTATTTACACTTTTATAACCAATGTCATGGCACCTTAGGAGTTTATCTTTATATCAAGCTTCATCCCTAGTTTCAACAAATAACATCGAATTATCATACAAATTCTATGTATTATTTTACAATTCAATATCAAATGCCACTTCAATTGACACTTTTCTTATTTACACTTTATAACCAATATCATGGCACCTTAGGATTTTATCTTTCACTTCTTAAGAGTGCTCTCATGTGACCCCTAGAACAATATGCCACTTCATACTATTAAATACAAACAAACTTAAAACTCAAATGAACAGTATTAATGGCTCTCAGACGGGATTCACTCTCTTTGCGCAGCTTTCAACAGCACTAATTTGTTGCATGGTCTTTTCGAGCCTTTTTAATTCTCCATTACGTCTTCCAATTTTATCTAGACCTCTGTCTCCAATCTCTACTATCACACTTCTAACGAGATTGTCTTTGCTCAATTTTGCTTCCACGACCTTTGCTATTTGCCACTTTGACCTGCTTTCCTCACTGCTTATAATGACTATGTCACCTACTAACATGTTTCTCTCTTCTTTCTGCCACTTTTGACGATTTTGTAACTGAGAGATGTATTCTTTCCTCCAGCGTTCCCAGAAAAGATTTGCCAGATGTTGGACTCTTCTCCATCTCTTAATAGCATATAAGTCAGTTTTCATGAAGTGACCTGGTGGTGGCATCAAAACATTGCTTTTAGATGTCAATAACATATTTGGTGTCAGTGGTACAGTAGTGTGATCTGATAGATATTCAACTGCGATTGGACGACTATTTACTATTGCAGATACTTCTGCTAACAGAGTACGAAGGCATTCATCGTCAAGTTGCTCACCTACTTTTACGAGAATTCCATTGAGTACTGAGCGTACGGTGCGGATCTGCCTTTCCCAGCAGCCGCCGAAATTGCTTGCATTAGGGGGGTTTGTCTTGAATTCAAAAATTTCAAATTCACAACCCTTCAAAGTCAAATCTTCTTTCACTTTCACTGTATCAAGTTTCTTAATCTCTTGCATGAACTCATTATAAGCGCCTACAAAATTAGTCCCTTGATCACTCCTGAGTAGACGTATTGGTCCACGAATTGATTGAAAACGTCTGAAGGCATTGACAAATGAGGAGGTATCCAGAGAAGCTGCTGTTTCCAGATGGATGGCTCTCGAGTTCAAACATGTGAATAACACACCCCATCTCTTTAACATTTTGCGTCCTTCCTTGATTTGAAACGGACCAAAATAATCTACACCCACATAAGTGAACGGGGGCTGTTCTTCTGCTCTTTCTAGAGGGATTTCTGCCATTTTCTGTGTAGACAGTGGACCCCTGAGTCTTTTGCAAATTACGCATTTCCTGATGTAATCTCTGACAGTTGATGGACTGTTTGTTATCCACCAACCATGCTCTCTGACAGAACTAAGTGTGATGCCTCTTCCCTGATGGGCTACTAAATCATGACAGTAACCAATCAATAACTTTGCTAAGTGGTGTTTTCCCGATATAATGATTGGCTGTGCCAGGTTGGCGTATAGAGACGATTGTTTGAAGCGTCCTCCAACACGAATAATGCCATGCTTGTCCTTAAATGGATCTAGACTAGTAAGTGCATTATTTGCTTTGTTTGCATTATACATGAATGGGAACATTTCTCTTTGGGCTTCTTTTATCAACACGTGATCCGCCCTTTCAAGTTCATGGACTGTTAAACATCCATTTTCTTTGTCATCATCAGAAATTGCCTTCTTTAGGTTTTCTGTGAACCTTATACACCACCCAAGTGTTCTTTTGAGTCGTGTCCACTTTGAGAATCTTCTCCAGTCTATTATTTGTTCTGATTGTATATCTTTCTTTGTGATTAGACATATTCGTTTTACTTCTGGATCATCTTCCAGTATGCCATACTCTTCTTTTTCTTTGTCAACTATGACTGAACTCCATAGAAAGGATGGTCCTAAGAACCAGTATGACTTCTGAAGCGATTCCACTGAGCATCCTCTTGAAGCTAAATCTGCTGGATTTTCTTCTGATTTAACATGGCTCCAATTGCTTACATTGCTCAGTTCCTGTATACGTTGTATTCTATTCGAGACATAAATGTGAAAACGCTTGCTATGGTTCTGTAAGTACCCTAATACAACCTTACTATCAGTGTAGAAATAATGTGATATTTCATTGTAGTTCAGTTCCTTTTCAAGCATTTTATTTACTTCTGCCGAGATAACTGCTGCTGATAGCTCCAGACGAGGAACAGTGACAGGACGAATAGGAGCTACTCTGGCTTTGGCATATACAAGGGAACAATGGACCTGTCCTATATCATTTTCCAATCTCAAATAACTGCATTGTCCATATCCCTTTAGACTTCCATCTGAGAAGTGATGTAGTTGAACACTAACCACTGTACCGAAGTTTTGAGGTTTGAAACATCTACTTATATAAATGTTTCTGGCTTGGACTAGTTGGTCTATCCAACGTTTCCACTTTGCTCTGTGTGGTTCAGGCACTATATCATCCCAATCTAGTCCATTAGCACATACTTCTTGTAATATCTGTTTTCCTTCCAATAATACTGGTGCTAGAAAACCAAATGGGTCATAAGTTGACGATATTGTCGATAGTATTGACCTTCTGGTTACACCTTTGGAATCCACAGAAATGTTTACTCTAAAACAGTCTGATTCCAAACAATAATCTACTCCAAGAGCTCTTTCAACTGGTAGAGTTTTATCTGTGATAGTCCTTTCTCTTACATTCTTGGCTCTATCTTCTTCAGGCACACTTTCTAATACCTTTCGCGAATTCGATGCTATCTTGTGCACATGCAGACCTCCTGCTTCACATATTGCTCTCGTATTCTTCAATAGCTCTATGGCTTCAGATTCAGAGGCAACAGAAATGATTCCATCATCAACATAGAAATTGGATCTCAGAAAATCAGCACATTTGGATCCGAACCTTGACTCATAGTCATCTGCTATTTTCTTGAGGCCAAAATGAGCACATCCAGGCGATGATGTTGCCCCAAATAAATGAACGGCCATTTGATATTCTGACAATGGTTTGTTCAAATCTCCTCCAGGCCACCATAAGAACTTCAAGAAGCTTCTGCATTCTGGTGTTACCTTGAATTGGTGAAACATTTCTTTAATGTCGCAAAGTATGGTTATTTCTTCTTTTCTAGCACGACATAGTAGGCCAATAAGATTACATGTTAAATCTGGACCTTTGAGCAAGATATTATTCAAACTGTGACCTTTGTATTTGGCACTGCAGTCGAACACAATACGTAGTTTCTCTGGTTTAGACTTCTGTCTTACTCCATGATGTGGTATATACCAATTGTTGGCCTTATCTGTAGTTTTATCTGCTTTCTCAGCATATCCATTGGTGAGTAGGTTCTCTATATTCTGAGAGTACTGATTTCTCAAAGGTTCATCCTTGAGCAAACGACGTCTTAATTGTTCACTTCTTTCTTCTGCGAGGATTCTATTATTAGGTAGCATTGGATTGTCATGTTTGAACGGAAGTGGAAACTGATAGTTCACTCCATTCCGATCACCTTGTGATGTTAAGATGTCAATGAACCGTTTTTCTTCGATTGATATAGATCCCATATCCGATTGGTTCGAGAACGACATCTTGTTCCATTAATCGAGCGACTTCTATAGGTGAGATGACTTCCTTTGCTCTTGTTCTGAAGCAATATGTAACTGAGTGATGTGTCACTGACGTCTCTGTTTCTATATTCTGACCTCCTACGAGACTCCATCCCAATATTGTGCGAACGGCATATGGAGCTTGCGAGTTATTTTCAGGAGATGGAATTACTTCCTTTGGCATCAATAAAGATGGACAATCATAACCAATTAATATTCCAGCTTCCCTCATTTCAAGTGGTAGAAGTTCCTCTGCTAATCTTTCGAGATGAGGCCAACGACGAGCGACCTCTGGTGTAGGAACACTATCCATTCTCATGGGAATTTCACTGTTTGAAAATACTGCTGGAAGATTATGGTGTTCATTATCATAATGTGCGCGAATTCTTAATCCTGTGAATCTTTCTGTTGGAACCATCTTGGCACTTGCTGACATAGTCGACATCTTGAGGTTTGTTGGGATGCCACTCACTCCAAGGGCATTCACAGTATTTGAAGACACAAATGTAGTGTCAGACTGATTATCTAGAAGTGCATATATTGGAACCTCTACATCTGGGTGATCCTTATGAGAGATCCAAACTGGTACGATTGAGGTCGTAGCACTAACTCCTACTTCACTATCACTGTTTGCTACATGTACAATAGAGTGTGCCGATGTTTGCGGTTCTGATGAACTATTTATTCTATTATATTCATGCAGAGTCGTTGGGTGTCTCCTGGAACATACTTCACAAGTTTTACGATTTCTGCATTCTGCAGACTTATGATTTGGCTTGAAGCATGCAAAACATAATCTGTTTTCTCTGATAAACTCTTTGCGTTGTTCCAATGTTTTAGATTTAAATTGCATGCAATCATCAAGATCGTGTTCAGACTCACATAATACACATTTATTTCTTCTTTTATTCTTCGAATTCTGTTTGCTTTCCTTGTTTTGCTCCTCGGCTGATGATTTGAGAACTCGGGCTGATGTACGTTGAGTTTTACTTGTCGTGTTTCCCATTTTACCTTTAACTGCCTGTACAGACGCTATCGGGTCATTCATGATTAATGCCTCTTTTGATATGAATTTATGGAATTCCTTGAATGATGGATACGCTCCTGACTCACTGCGGTGTTCTGCCACTTTTCTACACCATCTTCCAATCAACCAATCTGGCAGCTTTCTTAGTAAGGCTTGATTTTCTTTCTCATCATTCAATATTCTGAGTGACTTAACGCTTGTCATGGCTGTAAGGCACTGTCCGAGGAAATCGGAAAATCTACGAAGTCCGATATTATCATTTGGAGCTATTTTCTGCCAAGAGTCGAGTTTTTCTCTGAACGAGTTGGCTACAATATAACCTTTGCCGTATCTTTCTTCTAACACTTCTCTTGCCTTTGTATAGGCGTCAGCAGTTCGGAGCATGAATAGACTCTCTATTGCTTCTTTAGCTTCTCCACTAACATATCTTTTGAGATGAAATAAACTTTCCCTAGGAGTTACATGTTGGGATTCAATAAGCAATTCAAAAGAACAAATCCAGCTGGGGTATTTTAATGGATCGCCACTAAATATTTCTGGTTCTGGAAGTGGTATTCTTTTGAATGGTTGATAGCTATGGCTAGATAGCATCTCATAGTCTTTGTCTCCAAAGGGCTTACTCACTGGTGATATTGTCATTCTGTTGTAAATGTTGAGTGTTATCATTGATCAAGTCCTTTGGCTTTAATTCAATTCCTTTCCTAGACTCATTTTCAACAGCATCAACATCAATCTGTAGGGAAGCTTCAGAGTCTTCCAAAACTTTGAGCCTGGCTTCTTCACCTTTAAGCTCTGCAGTTAAGTTAAGGATATCTAATTTGGCTTTAACTTCAGCTATTTCCTTTGCATTATTTATCTTACATTTTAATTTTGCTGCTTTTGCTGCCACTTTTGCCCTTCCAGAGCTACTTGCTAAACTATGGTTGGATCTTGTTGATTCAGGGTAATTGCTTGATATATTGCTTCTTTCTTCTGTGTTCAAAACCTCTATCTTCTTACATATCCTTTGCATTAACTCTAAGTGTGAGTCTTCTATAAATTCATATTTATGATGTATTTCTGGTCTATCAACTTCTACGTCTAGATTCTCCATAGCATTAGTAACTAATTTCATGGCATCCTTCATGCTGTGTTTTATTTCTTTCAGTACAGATGTTGTTTCTGCTTCAGTAAGAGTCTCTTCTGCATCCAAAGCTTTCTTTCTCCAAGATGACACAGCTGCTCTAAAGTGCTTCTCTAAACATTCTATGTTGTATTCTTTTCCTTTCTCTGTCATTTTTCTACTTCTTGGTTGGTTATCTAATTCAACATGTGATTCACTCATTTGTGCTGTAGCTCCATTATCATGTTTATCAATTGTATTTGCTTTCTCATTAGTTCCAACTGTTTCTTCATAATCATAAGATTCATCCTCCAATGGTGTTATTATATCACTTGGTTTAGTTTTGTTATTTGTTCCTGACATTTTAGTATTCTTATCTTTGAGCCAACAATTATTGTAAATTTGAGACCTTTTAATAAAGAGAATTTGGAAATTAACACTATGGCATATTGCATCAGAAGTCACATTAACAATATAATATATGAGCACATATTACATAATATCAACATATAATATTTGAGCATTGTCACATTATATCGAAATTGAGTACGGGCCACATTATAACACATAGTATTTGGGCACATTAAATAACATGGTATTCAGGACATGTCATATCATAATAATACAGTGTTTGAGTATATGTTGCATTCTATGTGATATCATGGACACTTTGTTAACATTACATGTTAGTCAGTTGTATCCTGCATAACTGCCTCTGTTGAATATCAATAACATGAATAAGGGATTCAGAACAGAGCAGTATCAATTGTACATGCATAAATATCTGACATAAGAGATGGTATTTAGCATTGACAGGATTGAGAAGTAACATAAACATGCAAATAAATGATGATAATTGTTTATCTTTATGTGAAATATTTCTGCAACCTTGATAGTTAATCCTATATGGTTTGTTTTGATACACATATGTCATAGAGTCACATTGAGTTACATAAACATTACACTAATCTATGCATTTGACTTAGTTTCATTAATAAGAAAAATATGATTCATCTTATTGATAAGATATCTTAAATTGTTCAACTACTTATCTATAAATAGATCCTTCCATACTCTATCATCCAGTTGGTCATAAGTTTGGGCGAGCTGTTGTGTTCTGTATAGTCTTCTTTGATAGATGTAAATCCAGTTAGTTGTTTATATTAATTGTCAAATATATTATCAACTGTCTATGGGTTTATTTACGTCACTGTCGGGTATCTTCATCTGCTTCTTACGGGTGCTTTGTGGATACTAATACATCCCTTTTATGCAACTCTAATTATTTTCTTACGAGAGGGCGAAGCATCATCGATCGGCGAGTGTCAACTGTCATTACACAACTATGAAGACTGTTAAAACTTATATTTAATTCACATATACGATTAATTTTCTTTATCTTCGAATGTCACTGATATGTAATAGAATCTTCTTAAGTACTTTTACTTCGAGTATTTTTGCCGTTTTTCGATTATTATACATACTTTTTGGGTTGTTTACTGAAGTCCATTTTGTTTACTGTCCGGTCGACGATGATTTCTGTCCAGCAGCCATCTAATTCTTGACTATAGCGTATGTCGAATCGATAACAAGAATCTTCATATTGTCCTTTTAATATTTATTATTCCTGTTAGTACATATTCACTAGATTACAAAGCAAATCGCTATCCAGAACACGGTTCAACTAAATTAAAAACTTACAATATAACTGGTCTGCGCCTCCATTACTACAGAATCTTGATAAATGGTTTCAACAGGAAATCCCATTACGGTGATTATTTGACTATGCAGAAATTTGCGACCCGGAAGGTTCGGTTGAAAATTCATTATAGGTAGACGAACGAAGGTTCAAGCTTCCCCCACCACTAGTTTTAGCACAATCAGTGTGTCTAGAAATGAAATGCATCTGTCTTTTTCTTCATGCGCAAACTTGATGCTACCAATCTCATCCACTGTGTTGAGATGGTCTTTGAGGTTTTGGGTCTCTCCTCTATTTATTTTCTCTAACACATCATCCACATACCGCTTCCATAGTTGTGTTCTGTTGGTAGATTGTTCCTCTAAACTGAAATACTTCGTTGTGAGTATGAATTCACAAAGGTCCATGATGTCATTTGGATTCAATAACATACACTTCTTTAGAATTCTGTTATTGGTCAGGATCGGAAGATTTGACCTCCTGATATTGGGCGGGAAGAACATTCTGATGATGGCAACAGGTGTTTGGCGAAAGTGTTAATGAAAGTAAAAATATAGTGTTGTGAACAAAGAAAGATGAACCAAAAACATTTTATACCAACACAATGAACACATTCAAGAATAACAAAATTATAGTTTACATTGTAGACAAAAACGGTCATGTTCATACTTAAAGTTTACTTCAAGCAATAATGTGATATTGAGGACCCTCTATGTAGCCTTTAATAAGTGGTGTACCTCTGAGTCTTAAACCCCTGACCTCCATGTGTGCAATGTAGTGACAAACATTTTGTATGACTGAATTGCTGAGCTTGAAATATTACATTTGCAGTTCTGAATATGACATTCACAGTTCTGAAAATTGTATTTTGTCCAATTAATTCGTATAAAAATACTCGCGATTTGGACTTCAGAACGGGTGTGTCAATAATAAAGACTGGAGTTCTACATTTTGAGGTAATTTCTCGGAGAAATCATTGGGATATTGATCAGATTTTAATATTATTTTGAGGATTGTTTGTTGCCAAATACAAAATTTTCTCTACTATGACACCATCAAAATCGCCATTGTGAGTTCTGGGTACTTCTAGACTAACACGACTTTAAGTATTTAAAGGCCATACATGTACGTATCGTTCATTATCATATGCAATGTGTGGAAAGTACTTATAGGATTTTGAGTGAGGATTATGAATCTGTAATCAGATTTTAGCTAGCATGAAAATTCACAAAGTTATGGGCAAAAGACCGGTCTTAATCAAATTTACAGACGGCCAGTGACTGGAGCAAAGGTGGGAACTTCATTATAATGAAGAATGAACGCCTCAAACTATTTACTTCATTTTCCAACTTTTATCAGGGTGACAGCCACCAATGTTATATGCAATACACTTTTTGTGTGAAATAGCATTAAATGCAATTGTAAATGGCCTTATAACACATATCGGAAGAAACCATGAACTTTTGTGTCTCAAAATAAAATTTAAAAAGGCGAGTGCACAGCTTTTCTGTGCAACTTGGAAATGAAGAATTATTTGATGCAATATCAGTCATAAAACATTTTTTTATATAAAACTGTATATATATATATATATATATATATATATATATATATATATATATATATAAATATATATAATATCAACATATTTTATATAGGGAGAATTTAAGAAAAAAAATCTATTTCATGATTTGTAATTATGGAATAATTTTTCAACACTTACGGATAAATTTTATCTATTTTATTGCCTCTTTCATGATTTGTAATTATGTATTCAGTTCTACTTGCACATCCTCTAGGCGTTTTAATAGATTTCTTCAATTGTTATCTCTATTGATTCTTTGATTTAAAATAGATTGAAATTGACATTTCACTTTACATTCATTTTGTCACTTGCTCTTTTATATATCATAAGAGTCCACTTAGATGAAAGTCCAATTACTGTTTAGCTAAATTACAATACATGATTTAAGACAATCTAACCACATATTACATTTACTATCTCTAATCATTCAAATATCTTGCTCCACTCTCAATGGCCAATGTACTGAGCTGGACTGCATAATGAACACTACACTGAGAGCACATGCAGCTTTTCATTCATACAGCCTTTTACTTGCTGTTTTGTGCTATTTATAGAACAGATACATTGGCAGTCACAAGATAGTCGTCAATTATGCCTCAACAATTGTACATAAAGCTGATTTATACAAAATCTACTTATTATATAGGTAGAATATTATTGTGTAAATAATAGACTAATTCTGCTTTCATTTAATGTATCTTTAACTATTGAGTTTGACTTCTTGCATCATAAGCAAAGGTAAATAAAAGTTATGCATGTGATACTCGACACTGCAAATTTTCGCTGTCATTTGCGCCAAATAGTCTCAGTCAGTGAGGGTTGGCATCGCTTCTCGGCCTTTTGGCTAAGATCAAAGTGTAGTATCTGTTCTTATCAGCTTAATATCTGATACGGCCCCCACTGGGGGCCTACGATATTAAACTGATTTTTGAAACTAGGAGAAGATGCAGGAGCTTGCTCCGACTTCTCCACGGGTTGACCTGGTCTTGCAGTACCTCCAGGAACGGCCCATTCCCCCTCAGGGGGGAAAATTTTATAATATGAAAATTCCACTCTCCATACACATGCCGAAACAGAACTCAAGAGAGAGCCTTATCAAAATACTTTGTTTAATATCATTCACTCTTAATGCTATGAATTATAGTGAACATTTTCTTTTCCTAAACTAACTTTTTGTTGTTTGACTAAAATAAAAGCAATATTATATTATAACATAGTGTTCAAATTGACTGTCTAAACTATTGAATCATAGAAAAATCACAGTAGGCAACTTGTCCAATCATCATCGTAACTTTATTTATTTACAGTAAAATCGTTTTAGATTAATGTAAGAAATCTTTCCTTATTAGGGTCAGAACCAGCATTCTCAGACTCACATAAATGACCGTCTGGGGATCTGCAAGGTTCACGGAATAACTCATGATGGTAAGTTGCTTTGTTGTTGTTTTTGTTCAACTTATCTGAAGGAGATCACCTTTTGTCCATTGTCCATTACTATTATAACCAAGCCATGAATTCTGAAATTAACAGTAAATCATATCTTTTTGTTTGACACCATTTATTTTATCAACAACTTTCAGATGAGTATAAATCACAGCCCTTTCTAATGATTCACTTATTTAGTTATTATTTGTAAGAAACAATAACATTTTAAATGATTAATTGCTAGCTGTACAACGTGCATTTGCCTTGTTTGGCATAAAACTATTGCTCCAATATCGTACAAGATGACAGTTGGTGCAGGGCACTTCCATTTTGTATAGAATCTGACAATATTGGACTAATTATATGATTATTTCATGTTATGCAAATACTGATATGTTAAGGATTTGAGTGAAAGACTATTATAAACCAAACAGTTTGACACATTTTGATTGACAATACGACTACTATAATCCTACCGTTTTCAAGACTTATAAATCAGTGCAAACACATTTCGTCATTGACAAAAATTGCAAAAGAAGCATGCAGAAATACATATTTCACAGTTATCCAGTTTCTTGAATGAATAAACTTGATAAAGCAGTGATCGCTCTGCAAAATTGTCAAACCGACGCACGTGTCTCACCCAATTTGTAAAAATGAGACAGATGAGAAAAAAGCGAGACAAAATGTGGCAATCTTTTAAGAAATTGAGAGATACATGTAATTACATATATTTAAAAAACTAATTGGAAGCATGTTAAATGTATATTATGTATTCATTTTACCATCTCAATTTCTTTGATGGGGTAGGTGTGGGCCAAATTACTATGAAACCCAGCCACATGAGTCCAATGCACAATCTATAGACAAAAATATAGCTAAATACCGTGTTAATCATATATTGTGATATGTCAATAAATTAGTTCAAGATACTACAGACATAGTAAATAGGAGTGGGGGTGGGGTGTCACTTGGTAATAAACTATTTTTATTTCTGTTTAGAGCAGCACACACAGATCCATACATTTCTTTGGGGACACCAAGCTGGTGCTTCATGTATACAATGCCCTTTTCTGTTTGTTTTAATAATATGGATGGAATCCGTGTGTACATGGGATCATAGGCCTTTAACTGAACTCAATTTCTTTTTCCACAAACAAAGCTGACTTTATTTTGGCACGGTAATTTCACCGAACGTAACTTTCCTGCGCGTATATGTCATCACATATCATGGTTTATTATGAAAGAAAGGTCAAACACGCCGCACATGTATACTAGATCTGCTTTCATCGCCAAGTCGTGCACCTGTTGCTGTGATTCTGAGTGATTCTGGGTGTCAAATCGATTGAACATCGCATTTGTTGATTGTCATTCTCAAATATAGCAATGTTTAATCTATTAGTAATGTTATTCACCCAATCTATTACAAATGATTGCCAGAAAATAGAAATAACTTACATATTTTGATGTGAAAAATATACACACACGCATGTTTAGGTGCGTCAATGCGCATGCTCAGTACAGTTCAAATGAAAAGGAAAGTTACTTGACATTTCTCAGAATCACAACGCACTTGCTGGCCTTTCTTTTTATTTTGAAGTCTGATTATAAACCAAATAAACTGCGACACAGACGTCGCGGCCATAGTCTGGAAATGCGACAAGCAGAATTTTTATGGGGAAAAAGTCGCAAAATCGCGGTCGAGAGCTATCACTGATAAAGCGATGACAATAATATTGAAATATAGAAAACACTGTAGATATAAATGGTAGGGACAAGTGTGAAAGACCAGCATCAGTGCAATATCATATAAATGAAACCACCACTCATGTTTGATAGTAGAAATTTTTAGTGAACTTGAATGAGTTTAATCGTCGCATCTTGTGAGTGTGAATTCTAGAATTGATTTGTTACTAAGCCAGTTGTAGTTATTTTTATGCATTGATTGTTATTATAATCTCTTTATGATAATCTATTTTATAATATTGTGATATGTTCCTACACGGTTTAATGACCATGTGCATTTACATCAGAATGTATACAAACATATTTATTTTGAGTTTGCTTTAAAAATTATGATTACTTGCACATTTAATGAAGAAGATAAAACCATTTTTTCCCAACAACAATCATTATTTTACAATGAAATCTGTAAGAGCATGAATTTGTTAGATTAATTCATTTCATAACGTTAACCTCATGTTAGACCACTGTTTTGGAGTAAAATCTTAAACGTTAAGTAGCCCAGCGTATCTCTGGGATAGGCTCACTCAGGTAATAGGTGTGATAACCCATAGAATGCAATGCAAACTTTGAGTTAACCAAATTGTTTTATGTTGGTATTTTGTAAGTACTTAATTGAGCGTAAGCGTCACATGAAATAAGGCTAAAAGTGAAATCAAGACAGTTCCATCGTCTTCAAAATATGATATGATTTTTACTCAACTAGTAGAAACATGTGCATACATAGTGGAAAGTTCTACAGCTGACCACCAGCTGGTGTTGTGGCCAGAACTTTCCATTCTGGTCTGAAGAAACAACCTGACAGGTTGTGAAACGTTAGCAAGTTTGTGCAAATGTTTCTACTAGATAAGTAAAAAAAAATCTAATTTTGAATATTACTCTCGCAACTGAATGAATCTATTTCATGAGCTTCATTGTCGTATTTGCTGTTGCAGGGAGTTCTCGGTGTGGCTGCACTGATATGAAGGACGTGGAGTGCATATATCCACGTCACAGCAGTGAGCTGCGGGCAAACATGCTCGTCATCAGGTTTGTAGATGCTTGTATTTAAAGAAAATGTAACAAGTACATTTGTTGAGTTGAAAAATTTGTATCATTACCCGTTGTGTTAGACTAAATTTTGGTTTAGGACAAGTTAGATTTTTTAATGTATCATTCTGTACTGTAGATGAATTCTGCAATATTGCATTTTGTAGAGTTTTTTTCAAATTACCAATCGGTTGGCTTGTTAGGCCATGGTGAAGTAACTGAACTTATGCTTTATGCCTGATATGTGGTAGATGAATTAAAATATTTGTGATAAATTTTATTACCAGGTACATGATCCCCCTTGTTGTTGAGTTTTATATTTTGTTAATTTTGAAGCTATTTTCTGTTTTGAAATGTTTGTCATTTTTCCAGGTACACCTCTCATGTGCGAGTGGTGATCCTGACCGTACCACTGACTGAGCTGTGCTGGACGAAGGTGGCCACGTTTGGCTGGTTTCTGGACCTCCCTATCTCTGTGCAAGCGGAACCAGCAACAGGAGGTGAGATGCAACTTTTACCTAGATTCTTTGATGTATATGATTTTTTTATCATCATTTCTTGAGTGCTTTGTGTAGATAATGAAGTGTATATTTGTTGAAATTCGTATGTAGATATAAACCAGATTGTTCATTGCCATGTGAATTAGATAGCATGTATGTGTTTTTTAGACAATGAGGCAGCGAGTGAGTTTGATACTGACCTGCGTGCCATGCTGCGGAATTGTCCTTCCCTTCGGTGGACTCTCTTCTGGCCGGCGTTGACTACAGCCACGTGTCCCCCATGGTACAGCTTCTACAGGCAGCGCCAGGTAATGATGCGCCACGTACTTAAGTATCAAAGAAGGGCAAGTGGCTTTAATACAACGTATAAATAGTGATAGATTTTTGCCAAGAATTCTATTCATCAATCTACGGATGGTTGTATATTATCATTGTGCATTCTTACGATGGTCGCTAGCCTATCTCGTATGACGTCAATGTTGCAAAGAGTTTTGCTAAAGTGACGTAATTTACTAAAAGCACATGGCTTCTATTTTAGAAACAGCAGTCCAGCTGTAGTTGGGTATTTTCCCGTTTAAGCACGTGGTACTGTTTATTTGTAATGTGTTTCTGGTTCATTAATTCACACATAAGCCAGCCCCAGTTAGTAACAGAAACTTTAGCATGTGGTACTGTTTATTTATATTGGGGAATGTTTAATGACGTTCTGTTTTGTAATAGTTTGTTTATTTGATACTCTATTGTTATCTGATCATGGATAATGAAGCTGACATCATTATTTGGTTTTATTGGTGTACTGTAGTTAAATTTTTGGGGACTATTATTTGGAGGTGTATCCATTTTGGTAAAAAGAAACTAAGTCATACATGTAAAAGTAACTGAGAAACACATCAAGTAAACATACTTAATATCTTGGCTGACCCTTACCTGATCACCCATGCATGCTGCTGCAGTGTCTTGGCTGACCCTTACCTGATCACCCATGCATACATGTTCTGCTGCTTCTGCAGCTGTTGCTACCGTATTCACCCCCCAAATTAAAGCCCATGGGCTTATAACCGAAAAACAGCACTTTTTGGACCTTTTGAAAATGAAAAAAGTTCCCACTTATAAGCCCAGGGGCGTATATTCGTATACTACGCCCCCCCCCTATTTGGCGATGAATAAGCATTGGATTTCGACTATATAGAGCCACCAAGTTTCTTAACCATGGATTCTTACGTGTTACTGTACGGTACTAGTCTACCTACGCGGGCGATGATGAGTGTCCTGACTTTTGACAACGTGCACGATGTTTTCCTTTAATCATCAATGGTAATTATTAGTTTCACATCTTTTCTAGCAATGCTGTCTTCATATTCGTCATTGTCACAAGAATTTTCATAGCATGGTAACATCGTACAAACCTAATTTAATAAATATTTGAACTCCGGAAGTTCGCCATGATAAATCATACTCACGCACTGGAGATATACCGAAAGCATTTAACAGTCTAAGTCCGAGTCCGCTATTTATTTCTAATGCATTAAAACGAGGTTGCGTTGTGGAAAGCTCCTAGAAAATCAAGTTTCGTTTGCAACAAGAACTATGCCGGTAATATTTTTTTTTTTAAATATATTGTGATATTATTTGTTAATTCTCACTTTGGGTGTATTCTAGATGCAGATTAACACAAATATATATCTTCAAACATTGATTCAAGCTCCCGCCGAAGGTTTATATCGATGTTCATTCTGAACGATTGATGGAAAATAGTGAAACGTGTCGGAGCTTCTAATATCGCCCAAAGCATGATCATGGTATGACCGTATGTGTACGCATACGAGCACAGGATTTCTTTAGGTGTGTTACGTTGTTTTTACGTGTCTTTGGTCACTCATCTGGGTTCAGGGTGCACGTAACTATCAATTTTCATCGATTTTTTTGGCAGGGAAAAATGTTTTTATTCTCACTTATTGGCCCATGGGCTTATATTCAAACATTAAGCCCATCTTCGATGTTAAGCCCATGGGCTTTTATGCGCGGGAATACGGTCGTGATTACTCTGGTTTTAAAGGCTATAACAGGGCATGATGTTTGAGTCTGCATATTTAATATCAGTGGAATTCCTAGGGTTTTGTAAAAGACCTTATTATATCTATTAGAGCTAGAGCAGTAGAGGCTGTCACAATTGTACTTGCTCTTTATCTTTGCACTTAATATATGGTTGACACGAGTGGTGTATGTAATAATAGAAATAAAAACTATTAGATATAAGGTCTTTTGAAAGACTAGATGGTCGCAGATGCAAGTGGAACTGGTTATTTCTATTTTGTGTATTGAAGAAGTAATGTTACTTGTCTAAGGATTATTCATTTTTGATTTACATCTATTAGATGATGAACAAGTTTCATGCAATATTCTCCTAAATGCCAGTCTTTGCTTCAGGTTTTATCGGAGCCCCGCGGGCAGACCGTATGTGTATTGTGAAGTTGAATAGACTGCAAAAGCTCATTCCATGGAGAGGCAGCATTCCTAAGGAGGTAGAGCTTGTGTCCTCATGCCTTAATTACCTTAGATTAGCTGTTACTGTTAACATATGTATCTGTTCGATCAATTTCATTTTTTTATATACTGTATCCTCGTGCTTAAAGGCACATGTTTCTATAAGCGAAAAATCGCTATTTTGGGGGTCTCCCTTGGGTCATGTTTGATCTCTGATATAGGCCCATGAGCCTTAATACGATCATGGAGCGCACCCCCACCTCCAACACACAATACATATTATTTACCAAAAGTAACTTTCCTTGCTGTATATGTCACAAGATACAGTATATCGACAAACACAACAAACTCGGATGGTACACATTGGCATTCATTATCGTTCACCTGTATGCATTTTGATGAGTTTCTTTGTGTTAAACACCTTGTTATGGCATTTGTCACTTGTCGTTCTCAAATATTGGAGTATATAATTCAGTAGTAACATACTCATAATAATCTATAAGGATGCTTGTCAGAAAATCAAAATAACCTACTTATTTGTAAAGAAAAAATGCACATGACACTTTCGTCTTAAGTGCGCATGCTCAGAAATTCAAATGTCCCGCGTAGTCTCGATGAACAAGACTCGTGCTGGCATGCACCCACCAAGTATAATAAGAGTCTGAACGAGGCTAATGTCCTGTGTCGTGAAACCGAAACCAAAATCGACTACTTGCAACATGCTCTTAGTCTCTGTTATAGGCCCGCGGGCCTTAATACTACACATGGCGCACTCTCAATGTTAGGCCCGTGCGCCTTGATGCACGATTATACGGTATATATATTAACTACATGTATCCCAATAGTAGTAAATATGTGTATGCACTGTATTCAGAGCAATGAAGCACTGATTGAAGGGACACAATCTGTATTGTCTTGTGTGCCTGCCACTTTAATCTGCAAAGTTGAAATATAAACTGTATATAATGGGGAATGGCGACTGTCATAAATTATAGTTTAGAAGTAATGCAAGCAATTGGTGTAATCATACAATTGTTATTTTAATTTAAAAAATCTGTAAGTTAACAAAATGTATTCCTCTTGCTGTTGCAGTCCATATGCCAGACTCACCGTATGGGCAGCTCTAAGACAGTGTCAGCATTGGAGAACCTTTATCAACTGCCGCGGACAACCTTCAACAAAGTCATTCCTAATCTCAAGGTAAGACATGACATAATAGCAAATACCCTGAAATCAAAGTCCTAGCTTTGCAGTCTCCCGATTCCAGGGTGAGACTTCTAGGTTTGCATCTGTCAGTGTCCAATGGAAACACGTTCACTGTATAAACAAGCTTTTAGTAATAGCTTTCCTTTTAGAGTAAGGGATAGGGTAGCATATAGCCATTATTTCTGGATATAATGCGAAATGCGTACATCTAGTAGAATTGATATTTTTATACCATAGCATTTTACATGGGTATTGATCAAAATGTTATTGTATAGTTTTGTTTTTATTTCATATGCAGATTATTTACCCATCAAATAATGTAGCAAAAGCAGCAATGAAAATGCAAAATTTGAGGACCTGTGACCTAAGAAATGTTTTTGAATGGTTTGACAGGTAGGTAAAGAATTAAACTACCGATACTTTGTAGCATTAACCCTCTTGACGCCAGCCGTAAATTCACTATACTCCCCCTCAGTGCCAGACACGCATTTTGCGTGACGTGTTATTCACAGTGGGGGGCTTCAGTTGTCATAGTTGAAATATGATCCTTTGTAGCTCTTACGTTTTTCATCAGAACATTTTCACATTTACAGTACACATTCAGGAGACGGTCTAGTTTCTTATTTTTACCATTATAAATAAAGATACATACAGCATAAAGTTAAATTTTGACAATTTCGAGTAATCGTCCATTCATTTGACAGCTTGCGTGGTTGATTTTAAATGTCGTAGTAGCAGTAGAAATTTTAAGTGCAGCGAGTTTTTATCCAGGATAGACACAAAAAACACCATAAACCATCCCTATTTCATAATAATATATTTTTTACTTACAATATTACGGACCAAAAAACGTGTTCAACTTTTTATTTCTTCATTTCCGTAAAGTTTGACACTCAATGACAGGCACCACTTTCGACAACCCGACAAAAACATCATCCGTTTTGATAGAAATACTAGATTTCCAACGTCCACACTTATTGGGTAGTTTGCCAAACGGTTTATTTGTGATTCGGTATCCAAGATACAATAAGATGGAGGCGTGGGTGACGAATAATATGATAATTCTTCTTCAAAATGTTCAACTTTGTCACTCTTACCAAAAGCCGGTATTTCCTGAAAATCAGCCTTGCGCAGCGCGCGTCGCTGATATAGAATCGTAGGAGCGCTCTTGATAAAGGCTAATTCGGGGTTCCTTAGCAGTGTCAACGTGTTTTGTGGCGCTTGAACCTAAGAATACCGCTATTCATTTTGATTAAGGCTCAAAATATATATCTGGATATGACCTTGATGAGTCTAGTTTCACATTTGTTTAAGGTCTCGATGAATAGCAGGATTCACGACGATTCAAACCATATACGACAAGCTATGGTTTTGCAAACACAAATAAGAGTATTTCGCGGCTCAAAATTGCAGCAGATAATGCGTGTTTGGTGGGTAAATATTCGTTCACACTAATATAATTAAAATATTAACACTATGCTGCTTATTTACTTCTAGAAATACTTCGAAATGTCAAGGTAAAGTTGTTGTTGTTGACATACCGGAATTTGAGACTAGAACCACGAGTGTTTATATACGAATATGGCAGACAAACTCAAACTGTTTTTTCTGAAAACTGAGGCGCATATATGCGCCTCGGCACTAAAGGCACGTAAAATCTGAGGCGCATATATGCGCCCCGGCACTAAGGGGGTTAAACTAAATTTTAAGTTGTTTAGCTGTGGAGTAAATATGAACATTTCCTGATTATTTGATGTTCATTCCAAACTGTTGCAACAAGACATATTTGCATCAAAGCTAGAAGAGACTTAAGTATACAAGTAAGAAGCGAGCAGACAGTTCCTATACCATCAGAGGGTCCAGTTAACATTTTTTAGATGAAGGGTCTCAGTTGAAAAAAGCGATGGTTCAATATGTATTGACAACACAAAACACTATAACGCTATTCTGTTTGGTCTATAATATTTAAAAGAAGAACAATATTTGAATTTATTGTTTGGTATATATTTTATTTATGAGAGAATGTATGCTTGATGACATATATGACAATGATGTGACTATTCAGTAAGTCCCCCAATTCCTGTTATTGCAGTGGTATGACGTCTGACCAGTACTTGTACAACAGTCAGGATGAGCTGGAGCCAGTGCTGATCAGGGCTAATGTGAGGAATACTCTCCTATAACACATATCCATAATTCCTCAGCAAGGAATGATTATTTAATCTTTTGTAATGTATGTCTGTCATGACTTACATACTCAAAATTGTATAACGTATTCTTTTCAGGTTTATCTTCAGTATCAAGTGATTGATGAAAATAATGCTGTAAATGAATCTAACCTATCAGCGTACGATATTGCAATTGATTCAGCCTCTAAAATTCAAACAGTTAATGCTGCCAAGACAAAACAAAAATCCTTGGATGTTTGTGCAGACTCTAAGAAGGATTGTGAATCTTCAACAAAAGTCATTGTAGATCCTAGAAATCTCATTGTAGCCAAAATAGCTGATGCTGACACTGAGGAAGAGGAAGAATTGAAAACATCCGAAAGAGATCCACTGAAAAGTATCACAGATATTGCCAAAGAGATTGTTCAGGAGGCGTACGGATGTGCCATGGAGACTCTAGTCAAGGACGACAGTGACGCTGCTGGAGGATGTTTGGGAGTTGTTGGTGATAAGGAGGAGCTGACCAAAGTGGTTGTTGATGGTGGTAAAGAAGGCAATGAAGTGGCTCTGGATAAACGTGTGGCTGCTGAAGTAAGCTTTGATTCATTTTTTTATTATTATCATCAATCCTAGATTGTTATAATTAATTTGATAACAGTTTATATAGCTCACCTCTCACTTTGTGAAGAGTTCAGCTATTGTGTGATCACCACTTGTTAATAACTTCATTTGATTTCTGCCAAACATTTCCATAGATTTCCACCAAACATTTACACAGGTCATATGGGGATTAGATCATTGTTCTTTTCATGCCCCTTAAAGATAATGCTCAGCCAAAATTATAGTTATTCTGTAAAATACCGTATCTATGAGCAATGCCTTTTCCATTGCTAGTGTAAAGAAAATAATTTAAGAGTTTTCACATTTAATATTTATTACACCTATAGAAATATCATGCTGTCCTGCTAGCTAAAACATGAGGTCATTTGATGTTGCATAATCAAATGATTTTCGCCAGACGTACAGCAGATGGCAGACGTCGGATTTAACATGGGAGAGATAGGCGACTTCTTACTTGCACCGTCTAGTTACGTCTGACGAAAATCATTCGGGTTTACATTTCTCGCCTATATGTGTTTTGATGGGTTTATAGATGGGCTGTTTTTGAGTGGTATAATTTAAATTTCTCTAGATATTTTAATACGCTGTTTAAATGAAAGAAACTTTCAGAATGTACAGAACACATCATATTGGTTCTATGAAAGCATACTTGTTCAGCCACTGAGCATAACCTTTAAGACCTAAAGTAAATACAATGTTTAACGTTAGACTTCTTTGTAGGATTACATGTCCAGTCTTATTGATCAAGTTCTTGACAGAGCGAAGGCTGAGATAGCAGATGCAACTCAAAGCAATGGACAGCAAGGTAGGTACAGGCTTAGTTTATGTACAATGTAGTGTACAATAGCATACAGCAATTAGTAATACTTATTTATGGATCTCCTATCATCATGGGTAGAAACAAGCACACCATTGATGGTGTATGCTAAAGCCCTGTCTACACCGCTAAGACTCCTTTCAAACTGTATCAGACCAAACGTCTCGAGCAGTTTGATAAAAAAAAATGTAAAGACGTTTTGTCTTTCACGGAGCCTGTCTACACCGCTAAAATTCGACGACGATTAGTCGTGCACTTACTACGTAATATGCGCAGTGTACGTAACATCCGAGGTGACGTATAGTATCACTCTAGATCTATGAACTGAATGCTGCTCTATGATTGGTTAAATTATGCCCCGACTATCCGTCTTGTCGCTAAACCTGTCTACACCAACACGACTGCATCAAACTACTTCAAACTACATACAAACTTCATACGACCAAGACTTGACATGTCAAATACTCACGACGGCTTGAGACGAGACGGAAAATCGTGGAATATCTGTTTTAAGCGTATTTACACCGCAAAGACATTGTCCGACAAGGCGTCTTGTCAGATGCTGTATGATGGAAGTCTTAACGGTGTAGACTAGGTTTTACCTTTATGGACAGACAAAATTATTGTACTTGAGTTCATCCAAAATACATAGGAATACTCTTGCAGCCAAGCCTCGTCATTTGGGCTGGCTGGTGACCGGTTCCCCCACCCTTGGTCTTGGCTCCTGGGGTAACAGTCACCAGATGGAGGGTAGACGCGTCAACTTTGACCGCTATGAGGTGGCCGTCGGCATCTTTCCTCACACGTATTGTGATATGCAGAACAACCGTAAGTCTGATATTGTCATGATTGTAGAATTTGATATTTCACACAACTGTAGGCTGTTCAGAGCTGGGATTTTCAAAACAAATACTACGTAGGATTTTATTATCAAAGCAATCCTATGTAGATAATACATGTATATGATGAAAATTGGCAGTATTGATATTAGCTGTCTTAAATATTCCTAAAATTCGATTTATTAGCCTCAATCCATGAGGCTGGAATTTTTAAGAAATTGGTAGTCTCGAAACAAGACTTAGTCTTATATTTTCTTAATTTCCCTACAATATCATGGCCAGTGTTCGCACAGATGCTTGAAAAGTCATTAAATTTTCTAAGGAGTCCTTGAAAAATGAAATTTTTTTGAGTCATTCAATTTTGGATAAACTGGTAATAAAAATGCTTTTTGAGCTGAGTTGAAATTTTGTGCTTCACGCGAAAACCCCACACAACCTACTCCTAAAAGAAACTAGCCCCTGTATATGTATTAGAGGGATGAGTAGAAGGATATTTTATAAGTATAAGACAAAAATATTTGATAAAGATCAGTGACACTCATGAAGGATGAAATTCACCATACATGTAGTTCAGTCATGACACGAAAGACTGCATGGAATGTTAAAAGTGTCTTAAAACTTTCAAAGTTAGTTCATTAGTATTTTGCAGTGACATGAATTTAAAATGTAATAATTTTATACAACACGACTGTACGTACTTACATGAATTCACTAACTATTGTACTTGAATTGACTGATTGGTAGAGATGGTGACGCATGCTGTTGACCTATCACAAATTGGCCTGCCCTTCAACCCGCAATACTTGGAAAAGCATGACAAAACTACTTTTCCATGGATTCCGAGTGACTTTGAAACAGACCAGGTACATGTATATGGCCAACAATACTTTTATGTTTTATGCATGAATTGAAGTTGACTCAGAAATGTATGGTAGTTTGTAAATTAGATAACCATCTATGCATCTAGGACACTTATCTCAAATTTGCTTGATTGTGGAGAAGAGCTATAAGATGGTAGCAAACCTACCTCAAACAGGTTGCACATTGCTCCGTGGTACCTACACGTTAAATAGGTACAGGTCAGGCGAGTGAACGCTAATGTCAGTGATTAGCACGTCTGCGCTATGGTAGCCAAAAGTATGCTCTCAGGGCAGTTGAGGAGGATATAGGGTGACAAGGATGCTAATGACTTGGTGTAAATATGTAAAGTCGCTAGAGCACGATAACAGTGAATTGCGACTATAAATAAACACATTTACATTTGCAAATTAATAGGGCACTTGAAATTAATTTAGGACAGACACCACGTACATAATGAACCCTGTCAAATTCATGTCTCATATATAAAAGAAAGAACAATAAATTAGTTAGTGCCTAAAAATGAAAATAATCTGTGTATTTTGTATTCATATAACATAAACCTGTTACAAACTTTCGTTGGTTACTAGATGCATCGCTACATTGGAAAAGTTGGCAGGCTCGCATCATCCAACAATTTTGGTAACGTTGAGCAAGTTGGAACATGGACAGCATTATACAAGTGCCCCTTGTTCAAGAAGTTCCCTACAGAGCAGGCTAATCGTAATCAGAGAGGTGGCCGAAATCGTAATCATCGACAGCAGCAGAAAACTGCTACTTTCTTCCTACACAGAGGTGAATTTTTTAATATTCTTAAGACAGCTCCCTAGCCCACAAAGTTTGATCCATAACTATTACGCTCTAGATTCACAGGAGTAAACACTGTCTAAAAATAGAGTCATAATATGAAAGAATAGATCTGCCTATCACTTACGACATACAGTCGGATGCTAGATATTGTCGTTTGCTCAACTTATGTGGGTTAAGGCCTTGGCGGGAATTGATATTTTGTTCAAAATACAATATATGTGAGTTTATTGTGGGAAAAGATGTGAAATAAAGGGCTCCTTTTCACTTATAATTAATAGGCAGTTTGAAGGAAAATTATAATGCATTCTTTTCCACAGGTGCTCGACTTATATGAGCTTGAGTGAATACGGTCTGACTATATTATGAATACTATTATATATTAACACCAACCTAGATAACCACTTCTTATGCTTTTGTGACTTGACATCCTATAACTTTCATATCATTCTCGTACATGAATATGCAGTGATCGCTCTGCAAAATTGTCAAACCGAGACACGTGTCTCACCCAATTTGTAAAAATGAGACAGATGAGAAAAAAGCGAGACAAAATGTGGCAATCTTTTAAGAAATTGAGACATACATGTAATTACATGTATTTAAAAAACTAATTGGAAGCATGTTAAATGTATATTATGTATTCATTTTGACATGTCAATTTATTTGATGGGGGTAGGTGGGGGCCACATAATGCATCCCCATCCCCCGCTGCTACAGCCATGTATATAAATAAAAATTGCAAATTACTACCATATCCCCGTGCATTAAAGCGCACTGAGCTTTTATTTAGGATGCGCGTTCATATTGATAATAAGCTCATGCGCTCCTATCTGAGAACAAACCAAATTTTCAATAAAAGAGGAAATTTTCTAAACTTTAGAAAGTCATATTGTTTATGGTGGAAGTGCGTACTAGGCACAGCTATTCTACATACGAAATCATCGTTCTATTTCGATGCGCCACTTTTTTAGGAGCTTTTCATAACGCAAACAGTATGGTTTGTCGTTATGGACTCTATCTATGTTCAATAAATGCTTTTAATATCGCGGGATTTCTTTTCGATATGTAAATTTGCCGGCCGTTGATCCGCCATATTTCTTCACTAACAACAGACGAATGAAATGTTATATTTTCATTTTACGGGCTCTAAGGATCTCTACCTATCTTAATATGAATGGCATAAATAAAGTCAAAATAAAAGAAATGATTTGCTGTTGAAAATCCACCTCAAATGATAGCTATCCTGACATTTAATGGCTTTGAGGAACAAGCGAGTGATAATGGGTGTCTTTCTTTGGTTTACTCGATAGATCGTCTAGCCAGGGCGTTCAAACTTGGGTGCGCCCTATTTCTCGAGAATAAGAGCATGCGCTTGATGTCAAGAACAAATTTAACTATCAAAAGGCCTGAAAACATCGTGTTTTTCGGTTACAAGCGCGGCGCTTTAATGCACGGGGATACGGTATGAAACCCAGCCACATGGCTCCAATGCACAATCTATAGACAAAATATAGCTAACTACCGTGTTAATCATATATTGTGATATGTCAATAAATTAGTTCAAGATACTACAGACATAGTAAATAGGAGTGGGGTGGGGTGTCACTTGGTAATAAACTATTTTTATTTCTGTTTAGAGCAACACACACAGATCCATACATTTCTTTGGGGACACCAAGCTGGTGCTTCATGTATACAATGCCCTTTTCTGTTTGTTTTAATAATATGGATGGAATCCGTGTGTACATGGGATCATAGGCCTTTAACTGAACTCAATTTCTTTTTCCACAAACAAAGCTGACTTTATTTTGGCACGGTAATTTCACCGAACGTAACTTTCCTGCGCGTATATGTCATCACATATCATGGTTTATTATGAAAGAAAGGTCAAACACGCCGCACATGTATACTAGATCTGCTTTCATCGCCAAGTCGTGCACCTGTTGCTGTGATTCTGAGTGATTCTGGGTGTCAAATCGATTGAACATCGCATTTGTTGATTGTCATTCTCAAATATAGCAATGTTTAATCTATTAGTAACGTTATTCACCTAATCTATTACGAATGATTGCCAGAAAATAGAAATAACTTACATATTTTTTGATGTGAAAAATATACACACACGCATGTTTCCGTGTGTCAATGCGCATGCTCAGTAGTTCAAATGAAAATGAAAGTAACTTGACATTTCTCAGAATCACAATGCAATTGCTGGCCGGTGGTGGCGCTACGATTGGCGTTTCGTATGTAAATAAACATGGCTGCGCCCGTGAACTATTCGAAAATATTATTTATTTTTATTTTGAAGTCTGATAATAAACCAAATAAACTGCGACAGACTGCGACGTCACGGCCATAGTCTGGAAATGCGACAAGCAGAATTTTTATGGGGAAAAAGTCGCAAAATCGCGGTCGAGAGCTGTCACTGAATATGCACAATACATCCAAGTATTCTCCCCTATGGTTAGGGCTTATGAATACATATTTATGGATACCATATTACATGGTGTATTTACATGGTGTATTTGCCTAACAGATATAATTGACCTCTGCCTTGGAGAGGGATCCCCTGGCCTCAAAGCTGTATTGTGGATTTTGCCGGATTTTTCATGAGGAACAAAGGTTACCGAGTGGCCAGAATTATCAACATTTATGACAGGTGAGTATAGTTTATGAAACATTCTGAAAGGCTTTTTTCAGAATAGTATGATTAATTTATTTGTGTATAATAACTTCTTCAATTAAATCTCCCCGGACGAAGTCCGAAGGGAGATTTCTTGCTTTGCTTCTGTCTGTCCGTCCAAAATAAACAGGCTGATAACTCGAAGACTACTTGAACTACATTGTATTGACTTGCAAATTGAATATGTCTTGTTTGAGCAAAAAAGTACGTCTCAAAAATTTTTGTTTGTACTTTGGCCTACTTCTGACGAACTTACGAGCATTACACAATAACGTTTGTTACCACACTACAGGGAGAAGTATCTGACCTATGGTCACCAAACTTCATATTTAGCTTTGTTGTACTACTCTCCAGAGCTAATTAGATTTTGGTGTACCTTTAGCCTACTTTTGATGAAGTTACGATGTGTTTTTAAAAACAAATTATCACATAATTGTGTTTTTCTGTCTCCTGGCAACAGTTTATGACATATCATCACCAAACTTGACATTTGGTATGTCTATATTACTCTCCTCACGTGATTTGATATTGGTGTACTTTGGCCTACTTTTGAACTTACGAGCATTACGTAATAAACCTTGTTAACACTCTACAGGGAGAAGTATTTGGCCAATTGTCGCCAAACTTCATATGTAGCTTCGATGTACTACTCTCCAGACCTGATTAGATTTTGGTGTGCTTTGGCCTACTTTTGATGAAGTTACGATGTGTTTTTAAAAACAAATTATTACGTAATTGTGTTTATCTGTCTCCTGGGAACAGTTTATGACTTATCATCACCAAACTTGACATTTGGTATGTCTATATCACTCTCCTCACGTGATTTGATATTGGTGTACTTTGGCCTACTTTTGAACTTACGAGCATTACGTAATAAACCTTGTTAACACTCTACAGGGAGAAGTATTTGGCCAATTGTCGCCAAACGTCATATCTAGCTTCGATGTACTACTCTCCAGACCTGATTAGATTTTGGTGTACTTTGGCCTACTTTTGATGAAGTTACGATGTGTTTTAAAAATAATATTATTACGTAATTGCGTTTATCTGTCTTCTGGGAACAGCTTATGACTTATCATCACCAAACTTGACATTTAGTATGTCTATATCACTCTCCTCACGTGATTTGATATTGGTGTACTTTGGCCTACTTTTGAACTTACGAAATTACGTAATAAACCTTGTTAACACTCTACAGGGAAAAGTTTTTGACCTATGGTCACCAAACTTCATATTTAGCTTCGTTGTACTACTCTCCAGAGCTGATTAGATTTTGGTGTACTTTGGCCTACTTTTTGATGAAGTTACGATGTGTTTTTAAAAAAAATTGTGTTTATCTGTCTCCTGGGAACAGTTTATGACTTATCATCACCAAACTTGACATTTGGTATGTCTATATCACTCTCCTCACGTGATTTGATATTGGTGTACTTTGTCCTACTTTTGAACTTTTCACGAGCGAAAACCTTGTTAACACTCTACAGGGAGAAGTATTTGGCTTGTCGCCAAACTTCATATGTAGCTTCATGTACTACTCTCCAGACCTGATTAGATTTTTGTGTACTTTGGCCTACTTTTTGATGAAGTTACTATGTGTTTTAAAAAAAATTATTACGTAATTGCGTTTATCTGTCTTCTGGGAATAGTCCTTGGGCCCAAATCTGAGAGTCCACTTGGTTTGCAACTTTTGGGTGGCAAATTTTCACTGGTTGTATCATGTTGCTGGACCATCAGGCCAAATGATTCCGCTTGTTGGCATTGAATCGGTGGTGGCCAAAGTGTTCAAATCAGCATTTGAAGCGTTATCTTGATACGTAAAAATTAAAAACAATGATATACCACAATTTGGCTGTTAAAGCCTTAATCACTTCATTAAACATGCAAATGATGGTCCATGTCCTATCCCAATAGGTGTCTTAGAATGACCATTGAGTTAAAATTGCCTCTTAATACCACAATAATGAAATATTTAGCTTAATTTCGAGATTTGTTGAGAAAATTTCTTCAGTTTGAAAATATACCAATATTTGCTTGGAGTCTAATTTCAACACTAATGGTTGGATTATGTTTTTATTAGGCCAAAAGTGTCTCTATATACTCTATTTGATATTTCTGAAAGGAAATGTCATTACCTTGATTCGTTTTCATACAGCGGGATGTCAAATAAAAATGCATCTGCCCTACCCCTAAATGACGTTTGACTGAAAAATTCAAATATTTAAGATCATGACCCCTTTGTATGATACTTATTGCCTTTTTCTTGCCTGGTTTTCACTGAATAGGTTATCCATATAATTCTATAACATTTTGACCTGGTGCAACCTTCACTGGGTTTGAAAAATCCAAGATGGCCGCCATCGAATCGAACAAATTCTTAATTTTACTGCAATGTTTCTACTATTTGTGATAGAATGATGATTTTGTTGTCTAGAGGTATGTTTCTTGAAAAGCTAATGGAAACAAATGTATGTAAATTACATTGACCATTCTAATCCTTGTTAAATCCAATATGGCTGCCAACAGCATAATAATAATAATGTCATATAACATAGCATGTTCATTGTCATCGCTTATTTTGTTGCAATATCAGTAAAGATGTGGTTGTTTCTTACTAGTAATTGGTGTCTACTCACCATTGAAGTATAAGAAACATATAGCTTGAATATACATAGACAAATTGGGGGGGGGGGGGGGGGGGAGGGGGTATAAGGGTTGCCAATCTCCCATCTCCCAAATTTTTTTTTGCCTCGTTCTCTCATCTCCCAAATTGTTCTTGCCTCTCTCCCATCTCCCACTTATTTCAGCCATCTCACACTTTTAATGTTATTTGAAATTACAACAGCATCATTTAATTATTAATATGGCTACATCAACCTTGATTGCCTGCTCCTTCCCCTTTTCTCTGAGACATGGCACCATTTTGAAAGAACATGACAGTTACAACCTTCACTTTGTTTAAATCAATACTATACATTGCTTTTAGTAAGATATTGTCTTGAACATTAACGTGCACAGCACAATTCAGTTTGAATAATCTTGTATTCTGAATGTTGGTGTCTCTTTAAAAGCTAGAAGTCTTAGGCCTGGTGGTGGGACGTCAGAGTGTATGATGCTGTCAATGAGAAGAGAGCTGGTTTAAAAAATTTCAAGGCCTTGATCAAAGTTAGTAAGTCACATGAAGCCAATATCGCTATGCTGAAGCAAAGCATAAGGCATAACGTGTTGTTTGGGTGCTAAGTTGGAAGCTGAGAAGGAAGTGACATCTCTCCTAACGACTACTCGAGTGTTTAAGAGAACTCTCACTCAGTGATACGGAAAAGATGAAGGCATAGGTTTAGTACTATGCAAGATTGCTCAATGTTGAGTTTGCTTTGTGATCTCCTCCACCTGGTCCCCCCAGTGATTGGCCAATCTTTTCCAGTTATTGTAAAATGAATTTGCAAGGCTCTCAGGAAGATGAAATCTTGTAGAGCTGCTGGTTCTTCAGAGCGGAAATGCTAAAAAGCTACAGTGAAGGAGGGTGTGGCACTGATAAGGCAGCTGGCTGAAGCTGTCTTTTCTTATGGCTCAATTCCTAGGGATTGGGAGGAGAGTTTCATCCTGAATCTCTACAAATGTAAGGGAGAAGCTCTTGACCTTGACAACTACCGTGGGCTCAAGCTCACCAGCCAAGTAATGAAGTTGCTTGAGAGGGTGATGGACTCTTTCATATGTCATATGGTCGATATTAATGCGATGCAGTTCGAATTTGTCCCGAATCAAGGCACGACTGATGCCATCTTCACAGTGCGCAAAGTTCAAGAGAAGTACCTAGTTTCCAACAAACCACTCTATTTTGTGTTTGTCGATCAGGAGAAAGCTTTTGTCCGTGTGTAAGACCCGTTGTGTTGGTCTCTTGTGTTAACTTTAATTTTAATAGCTTTTATAACAGAAATAAAGCTTTATTTAAAATGTATTTTATTCCAGGCATGAAACTTAAGAGACTGGTTTCATGAACCGCAATGCACAATCTCGATCTCGATCTCCTTCCCACATAAAATGCACTATACTTATATACAAAGGACTAAAATGCAGTACAACAGGCAATACGAATCCAAATGAGAGATGAAAGATGGTTTATGATCTGCGACGTGAAAAACATCTATAATATAGAGGAAAACTATTGCAAAATCACGGAGTATAAAAACAACTAGTAATTGAATAAATAACAAGTGTACACATTGGCAGAGAGGCTACCAATGTGTGTAAATATGAATATTATTAATAACATGTTAGACAAACATAAATATGATTAAGACGAACCCAGAGGGTTACACGTGTACCAAGAAAAGTCCTGTGGCGGGCACTGCTGAGTGTAGAGGTGAAGGAATGGGCTGTTTTGTGTAATTCAGGGCATGTATTCCAATGTCATAAGTTGAGTGAGATTTAACGAGCAGCACAGTGAAAAGTTAGGAGTAGGGGTCAGTTTGAATCAGGGCTCTGTCCTTAGCCCTCCGCTACTATATAGAATATATATATCTATAATTATTTAGCAACGAACTTTGTTCGTGCTAAATGATTGTATTAGTGAGGTTGGGGGGGGGGCGGAGGGTAGAGAGGTTGCTTCAACGTAAATTTATATATGTTTCTATTAGAAGGGATTTTCGAGATTTTTGTTTTTTGGTGGAAATCGTATTGAATTACACGTCAGGACCGAAAATTTGGCAGTTCTTTAATTTTACAACATTTAATCTTTATCATCACTAAGAAATGAATATAGTAATGTCGTTGTTGTGATATATGTATTTTATTCTGCATTTGTTCGTGGCCAATTCTAACTTCATAGGAGAATTTGATGACGTGATTGCATACTTTGAACGCTAGATTTTCACTAGTAATAAAGCAACATACTGCGTTTTACCCGGAAATCAGGGTAAACCAGCAGAATAAAGTTCAACTACATAAAAAAATCAAAATATATTGTTACCTGCACCAGCCGGTTGCACTTAAAAGGTTCTATTATTCAAAGTATTGA
Organism: Streblospio benedicti; assembly: GCA_019095985.1. Taxonomy (NCBI): domain Eukaryota; kingdom Metazoa; phylum Annelida; class Polychaeta; order Spionida; family Spionidae; genus Streblospio; species Streblospio benedicti. The sequence goes on along the minus strand of CM032667.1, from coordinate 1,120,684 downwards.
TGGTGATTCTTATTATCACACTTTGAGACCATAATATTGTAAATATTTTAAGAAATCTATCGAATACTCCCCTGATCAAGATGACAAAATTGCTCTTTATTATCGCCCTACTTGTCTGCTAACATATCGTTTATCGAAAGGGCTGTGTTAACCATATGCAACTACGATTCTGGCTTGATTAAGGCTGTTTCTCTGAAAAATGCATACATATGCATAAATTATGATAATAAGCTTTTGTAGCGCTACTCCTTATCTCGTTGCAGTATGGTCGGTGTTGACCTATTTCGGTGTGTCGTAAAGGCTAATCATTGATTAGCGTAGTCAGTCGAATGTAACGTTAAATATTATTGGTAGTTGCGCCATCTGTTAGCCAATGAGATGGCGCAATAATTAGTTTGTTCGATGTCAGAAATACGTCATCATTTCTCGTGTTTTATTATTACTATTAGTCATTAGATTCATGTGACTGTCCTGAAGCAACATAACGCACTTCGTGAAATCGTTCACCACTGACACCAGCCAACAATCAACATGGCTGAAACGTGTGGTAATTTTTTTTGTGGTTTGACAATATTTTCTTTAATATTCAATACAGAAATGGATACACTCTTTGCTTATTGCTGTTATATACTTTGTAAAGCTATAGGAAAAAGTCGTGCTGCTGCTATAACGCCTATAGGATATCATTCATGTGGGATATTGTCCCCCTTTTTTTATAGTGTTGCCACATTATCACTCACTTACCAAACTTGTGAAAATTGTGTGAACGTCTTGCATTTGCAATGTGTTTATTTTTACGACCGGAGACCATGGAATAAAAGTGACTGTTCAATATCCTTGTGAATTTAAGCTTTAATATTGCTTTTGATTATATGTGATAATTTTATCTATTATTTTAATTAGATAATTTAAGCTTTAATATTGTTTTTGGTTATATGCAATTATTTTATCTATTATTTTGATTAGATAATTTTAAAGTTATGTCATCTACTGTACATAAAGTTAAATAAATGTGATAATTTTATCTATTATTTTAATTAGATAATTTAAGCTTTAATATTGTTTTTGATTATATGCAATAATTTTATCTATTATTTTAATTAGATAATTTTAAAGTTATGTCATCTAGTGTACATAAAGTTAAATAAATTATTGACATGTAAATTTTCAGGGTTAATTAGTTTATCTTACTTTTATGTATATTGTTAACAGAAATTAATAATTTTAACGATACAAATTCTCAAAGAGTTTAAATTCATACAAATACTAAAAATACGACATGAAGAAATTAATTCAAAGAACACACTTAACCAAACAGGCCCATGGCAATTTTGTAAATGGAAGATTTACTGTGTCCAGTATAAAATTATGGATTTCTTTGTCTAGAAATTTGGTTATGGCTGATTAAGTTTCTTTCACACTTATAGAAAATGTCCTTACATATAATTGAAGAAATTGAAAGGTCTTATAGCAACATGACCATTAAGATAATGGTGCCTGATGTTGCACTTGACGTTCTCAAGGACTCTGACAAGAGCCCATGTGCCGTTCAGTGGTGTAGGGAGGTAACACCATTGTGTGCTCTCAGTGCAAGTGTTTGGGTGCACAGACTATGCATGTCTAAGATGTCAGGGTAAAGCTTGTCCCATTGATGGTAGACCAGTTATCCAAGTTGAAGGGGATGGTTCCATGCTTGATGATGTAGAGTCCAATTTATGCTCTCGATGGAGGTATTTTATGCTCAGGAGGAGGATGCAAACTTGCTTTCAGCACCAGATGCAATACTGCATAGAGAAAGTTCAAGACGCTGATCCTTATTCTAACATCCATACATGTATCTTTAAAAGCCCATGGAAATATGTTCTCAGTCTGTGTCCATTCTGCCTTGCTTCATGGTAGTGAAACCTGGGCACCATCTGCTGCAGACCTTCAGCAGCTGCATTGCAATGACAGATCTATGATACGTTGGATTTGTGAAGCCTGCGTTGAGTTAAGCCTGATGATGATACCCTTTCCACTATACTCCACAAAATGTTAGGGATTGTGGAGGTGTCTTCTGAACTGCTCTCTCAATGTATCAGATGATACAGACATGGGAAACGATGCACCTCTTGCATCAATTTTGTCATGGACATGGCATCGAATGAAGACTTGGATGGAATGTGTCAAATCGGAATTGAAGGACTGCAACCTCCTTAATACAGACGTGCTCGTTAGAGACGCGTGGAGAGCTGGTGTGAGACACTACCATCAGATGTTTACCACAGAAACTGGGACACCCGCTTCAATTGACATATGAACCCCTGAATGTAGTAGCAGTAGTTCACTATCCTAAGTTTAGCGACAAATGCATTGATAGATCTATATATGTCCTAGTAATGCATAACATTTGTATTTGTTTTCTATATTAAATTTGTAACTAATTTCTATATTAAATTTGTAACTGTTTTTTTTTTTCAAGTCAAATACATTTTTACATAACCAATAATGTGCAAATTACATAAGTACTTGATGTCAAAGTTGCTTGTAACAAAATTGTATGTAAAAGGTTGCCCCTTGAAAAAATATGTCAAAAAATCTCAGTCTGCCATCACCCACTTTAACTGCCTAATCTCACATCTCCCAATTTTTTTCAGGCCAAATTCCCATCTCTCAAAGTCTTATGGTGCGTTTGTTTGTTCTTCCGACCTTGTAAAGATACGTCGTACATATGAGCTTCCCATATGGGAAATTCACGCAAATGGAGAATCCCAGTCGGAAATCATGGTACTTCCCAGTGAGAAGCTCAGTGCTCTAAAAAAGCTCCGAGTTCACGACTGGTAAATATGACTGGGAGTGCCCATTCGGGTGAATTTAGATTAAGGGAAGCTCATATTTTTGAGTTGGGAAATAGCACTCGAACGCACCAACATACCCCCCCCACACACAATGGCAATATATGTTAAAATTAATATAGTAGCAAAAACCATTTCTAATCAATATGCAATGGTTCTTTATTTGAATGGACAAACCAGTTATAGCCTAACACTGTTTTGGAACAAATGATGACGATTGGTACTTACTTTGGTAGATATGGCTCATGCTAATTGCAGCCATATTGGGCATTGCCATGGATATGAAGAGTCAATATCATTTATATACCTTTGTTTGGATTCCTAGACCCGGGGAAACATACCTCTAGACATAAAAAGTATGATTCTATGACAAGTAGTAAACAATTACCAGAAAATGTAAGATTTTGTTCGATTCAATGGCGGCCATTTTGGATTTTTCAAACCCAGTGAAGATGACACCACGTCAAAATGTTATAGAATATATGGGTAACCTATTCAATGAAAACCAAGCAAGAAAAAAGGCAATAACTTTCATACAAAGGGGTCATGATCTTAGACATTTGAATTTTTCAGTCAAACGTCATTTAGGGGTAGGGCAGATGCATTTTTATTTGATATCCCACTGTATGAAAACGAATCAAGCTAATGACATTTCTCTTTCATAAATATCAAATAGAGTATATAGAGACACTTTTAGCCTAATAAGAACATGATCCAACCATTAGTTTTGAAATGAGACTCCAAGCAAATATTGGTATATTTTCAAACCGAAGAAATTTACCCCCAAAATCTCGAAATTAAGCTAAATATTTCATTATTGTGGTAATAAGAAGCAATTTTAACTCATTGGTCATTCTAAGTCATCTATTGGGATAGGACATGAACCATCATTTGCATGTTTAATGAATTGATAAAGGCTTGAACAGCCAAATTGTGGTATATCATTGTTTTTAATTTTTACGTATCAAGATAACGCTTCAAATGCTGATTTGAACACTTTGGCCACCACCGATTCAATGCCAACAAGCGGAATCATTTGGCCTGATGGTCCAGTAACATGATACAACCAGTGAAAATTTGCCATCCAAAAGTTGCAAACTAATCCTTAACTGTGAGTTTGGGCCCAAGGACTAATGAGCTTTGGCCTACTTTTCAAAAATGGCCTGATCGTGAGTTTGTGAGTTTCCCAAGGACTAATGACTATGTCAATGAGCCTCACGTGATTTGATATTTGAGTACTTTGGCCTACTTTTCAAAAAATGGCCTGATCGCAGGGAAATGGCCTGGACATGTTTCGTTCCCGTACTTGTAATAAAGGCTAATGCATTGATTACCAGCGACTATGGTCGGTGTTGACACTAGACCAATCATTGATTACCAGCGAATATGGACTAGACCAGTACGACACGAAAATATGGAAATGTAGGAGACTACGACACCAAATGTCAGGAGATTACGACACCATTTAATAATAATAATATATTGTGTAGTAGTATTTCATTTAGCATTTAGCATATCTATAACCATATGGGCTCGGATTACATATAGAGCCTATGAGAGGTACAATAAAATATACATTAACAAAGTATTTATTCACATTAAGTATAACAATTACGAATTATTAAAAATTGATTGATTCCAATATATGGCTTATGAAGTTGGCTTGGGATAATTTATTACTGGGCCATGAAAAGTAGCGATTTCACGAACCAAATCCATAGGTGAATATTCCCCAGCAATAAGCTTGTCACAAGCCTGAAATGTACGGTTTTGTTTTAAAAGAGAGGTTGCCCTTTGTGCAACAGTATGTGTCGGACTCGCTCGCCGTTTGGTGTCGTAGAGGTATGAATTTTTGAGAGGGTACGACACGAAATGCAGTGCCGTACTGGTTTCGTGTCGTACTCGCTGGTTCCCACTTGCATAATACGTCATCATTTCTCGTGTAAGCCCGTTTTAGGTGACGAAATGCACCTCGCTATGGCGGATGTTACAAATTTTGTTAGGTATTTTTTACATTTTTCTTAAGTTACATCATTATTTAAACGTGTTAGTGTTTAATCGTGTCGGATAAATTTTATTCGTTCGATTAGGTGGCAATAGCATTCTTTTACAAGCTGTTTTTTCTGCGATAATCGTGTTTTTGCACATTTCATGTGCTGTGCCAAGTCAATCTCTAATGAAATTGTTAAATGTAATAAACTCGGCAAAGCCGAGATAAGCGGCCCCAGCAATAGCGCAGGCGCCGGGGGGGTGGGAGGGGTCACACCCCCCCCTCCTGCGCGTGGGGTCGAGGGGGATCTCCCCCCGAAATTTTTTGAAAATTTGATGCATTTTTCTGCAATCTAGACTAGAGCTACTATTTGGCATAGACAGATATCTACATAGTGTTTCGCTATATTCATTCAAATATTACTTATATATGCCATAAGATAATACTTATTATATATCTGGAATGTACATCATGTAATGGAATCATAATATTAATGAATGTGTGATATCTGCTCTGTATCCTTTTAATGCCACAATTAAATAGAAAATATTAGAATTCTGGTATGAAAAGTTTTAGTGCGTGCGATGAAATATTAGACCCACAAAAAAAGTGGTGTATCCAAAACTTGACTGAAACCCCCCCCCCCATCGCTCGAAATGGAATATCGTTCCATTTTTGCGAAGGGTGACAAAATATACATCATCCCTTACTTATATTTTCGTAAGATAAATATTACTTATGAGTCATAAAAATTATATGATCTATGGTGAACGTAGACCAGTAGGATTATGGATTTATTTGTCTAGAAATTTGGTTATGGCTGATGAAGTTTCTTTCACCTAATGGAAATTGCCCTCTACATATAATTCTAAGAAATTGAGTCTTAATTAAGGAAACTGAGGGCGGGAATAAACGTTCGTTGCTAAATTTCGAGGGTGTGGAGGCCACTATCTAGTTTACTAGTCATTCAGTGAACAATATTATAGAGAATGTATTACCTATAAGATAATGCTCAGCCAGAAAATGATTTGTTCTGTAAAGCCCAGTATTCATGAACAATGAATGCCTTTTGATTTCCAATTGCAAGTGTAAGGAAAATAATATTTATAATCTCCACATTTAATAGTTATTACACCTTTAAAAAATACCATGCCGTCTTGTTCAGTAAAACACAAGGTCACGTGAATGTTGCATAATTGAATGATTTTCACCAGATGTACCACCCATTTAAAACGGCATGCGTGGCAGTTAACATTGGGGAGATGGGCGGCTTCTTTCGTGCACAGTGTAGTTATGTCTGACAAAAATCATTGGGTTTACATTTCTGGCCCACACATGTTTTGTTGGGTCTATGCCGGCCTTTTATTGTGTCATATTCAAATTGCTCTACATACTTTGATATATCTTTATGTAGACTGTTTTTAGTAGTAGGAATATCCATTTGGTTGAGATTTGATGACACTACCACTTACTTTTTTTTACACGGACTCAATACCATACGTAACCTATTAGTACGCCCCAAAGACAAGAACGATCCCAAGAAGACGTGTGGGATTATATACAACATCTCTTGTCCCAGCTGCAAGGAGACGTACATAGGGGAAACGGGCAGAAACCTGGAAACCCGCCTAAAAGAGCACTTGGACCTGAAATCCTCTCAGTCAGCTGTACAAATCCACACCAGTAGTACAGGACACTTGTTCAACCAAGACTCTGCGAAGATCATCGGCAGAGAGGATAATATACACCGAAGGAAGATCTTAGAACCAATAGAGATATACAAGCACCAACCGCAGCTAAACCTCAACCAAGGCAAGAGCATCCCCCCGACCCTCCTCCATCTGCTGTCTGATGGGAATTTCACCTGTCAGACGAAGCGCCATGTGTTGTCATCAGAAAGACCAGAAGATGTCACTTCTGTTGAAGGTCCCGTGATGGTGACTGCAACGTTAAGTCCGTGTAAAAAAAAGTAAGTGGTAGTGTCATCAAATCTCAACCAAAAATACTTTGATATGCTGTGTAAATGAAAAAAACTTAGAATACACAGAACACATCATATTGTTTCTCTGTAAGCATACTTGTTTGACCACTGAGCATAACCTTGAAGCAAAAGTACCAAGGAAGGATGCGTTCTACTGCAAATACTGACCTCAACTTCTAACTGAAAATATTTTATTTATCACAGATAGAAAATAAACCAAGTACAAAATGGTTGAAATCCTTTGCCATGTTCTAGGACCTTCGAAATGGTTTTCTATAAAATCTCTTACATCTTTACTCATAGTGATCATAATGATACATATTTTGTCGAACTTCAATTTATGAAATTATGAGTGATTGTTTCTGTCTGTTTCAGTATTCCTGAAGCAGAGTTAGCTCTGGGTCTCACTGAACCTAAGACACAAACGGACACTAAAGTGATTCTAGATAATGATGATGATGAATATATAAATGATGACTTCTCTTTTTGTAAGTTCGCCATTTTATATGAATAACTAACGGAAAGAATGTTCTTTTTAGTCCTATTATCATTTGGTAAATATGTTATTGAAAAGAATAAATGATATCCATAATAGACTGCTGATATATTTTTCTGGATTTGGATTTTTGTTTCGTCATGTTTGTTTAATTTTGTTCATTTATGAAATATGTTTTTCAATTTGTATATTTAGGCTGAAACAAACCAAAACTGACTAGAACTTAGTCAAGCTGTGATTATTTATTATGTAATTTTGCAGCTCCTCCAACCCATGTGTCACTGGCAGATGAGACTAGAGAACAAGGCTGGAAGCTACTAGGTATCTGTTGATGATTCTTTTATTAAGCTTAACAAGGTATATTGCTGAATGTAAGCTAAGGTATTATACCACTTTATGTGACATGCGGAAGATCATGCCTTCAAATCCCTTCTGATTAATTTAGAACCAAAAACAGGTGCATTATATTTCTCCATATACCACCGCTCATCTGAGTATCTTTTCAATGACCCCTGATTATGATATTGGGTCACACTTTTGTTTTCTACTCAAATGATTGCACCAAAATATTGCCAACATGCCACATGTTGCAACAAAAGAAATTTGTGTACTTATTATTTTCTGCACATTCACTTAGAAAAAGAGCACAGTTAATTAAGGTGTAAAACGTTTGTGCTAGTATTTCATAATGTAAAATGTTATACTTTTGTAAAAGTAGTTAACAAAGTAATAACTTGGAATTCCTGATCACGTGTTTTCTCATGTAAGCAAGAAATGAAATGTTTACTTATCACTGGAACGTTCCACACAGCAGCCACATGCATAATTTGTTGCATGTAACGATCAAGAAGTTTTCCATGCAACAAAATCCTGTCAAACCTCATGATTTTTCGATCAGGAATTCCAAGCCTAGAGGTATTACTGAACTTTGATACGTATTTTCACACATAATCTAGTATTTCGGGACATGGTTTCAAAACATATATTGCTCTAAACACGCATAGTCTGCTGTGTCCTAGTAAAACTTAAACTTGTCTTGTCTGGATATAGTAATCTTCAACAATACCACTTTGGAAGGTCATGTCCATTTATTATGAAATTTGCATTTATTAATGTTTGTCTTGGTATAATGATAATGTACTATGTTAAATAGTTGGATATCTGTGAAATCACTGTCCTTATTTGTGAAATATTCCCCTTAAATTCTCAGTGAATATGGTCAGTTTATTTACAAATTACAGACTACTAAACATGGTATCATTTCTTTAATGGCTCACCAAGTGCAGTTCTAGCACTAGTGTTTACCTATTAGTGGTCGGGTATATTTCATTTCATGTATTTCATCGTTTATCATATATGCTAATGTAATTCAGGAATTCACAATGAAGAGGAAGAAGAGGAATACTGGATGAACTTTTTCAGTGATGCAACAGCCAAACAGATTGCAAAGCAAAAGTAAGTAACTATGTCAAATAATTCTCGTAAAAACTTGGATTCCTGTACAATTAAAGCTCCCATCATGTATTTATAGTGTATTGAGAATAACAGCATAATCTTAAACATAAAAAATGTGGTGTAGTGAAATATCAGTTTATCGGTGCAGGTAAACTTAAGTCGGTTATTCATACTGGCTACGGTTTGCTAGCAACAAGTCAATCAAACAATCAATCAAATCCTAAGTTTATTTGAGCAGACTTTAATTATTCCTCATTCAGAGGGTGTGGCCTGGCTGCCAAGTCTACATCTCAACCGTCCTCTCCAAGCCTTTCAGTCACCAGGATTTATCAGACCCATAACTAAACGTGTCCAATCTTTTTGCACAACATTATCCCAATATAATCCATGCTCCTAAGGACTGGCATGTTGCTGTTTGATCAGTTAAATTCACTTGATTTTAAACTGAGTATCTAAGTTAGAATCACACAGTGGGATCTCACAATTACACACCTGGTAGAATCTCTGATGTTTTTTGAGGAAATGTATTCTCAAAGGCATGTGTAACTAATTGTGAGATCACTACTTAATGTTAAAGCTATGTCAATTAAATGTTGGAGGGAGTAATAGAAAGATCAAATGGTTTGAATTAGAGGTGTGTTAAGTTGATTAACTTGTCAAACTGACAGTATGGATAATAACCCACATAAAATGCAATGGACTGATCCATGAGGTGCAGCATGGCAGCTATATACAGGCAATATTGCTAAGGTTTTAGAAATTGTAATATGATTTTGTTGCGTTGAACACATGAAGTAATAAATTCTGTTCAAGGGAACGCATAGAACACATACACCGTTCAAAACCAGCCATTAGAACCAACCACAATAATGGGCATTACGATCAACCAATAAAGTCATTTTTTTGGGTGATTAAAATGTTTTTGTCTTTTGTTATCAGCAAATAGTGTAATTATGTACTGTTGCAAAGTGTTAGGATTTATTGTAACCTGCAATTTCTGTGTAATTGACCATTCTTTGTTCTCGTGAAGGTAAACCAAAATGGGCCTCCCTGGTGAACCATAATGGCTATATTTACATGTGGCTGTGTCGCTTAGCAGACGAAAGCTGGTCAATGCTTAGTTGATCGTAATGGCCATTAAATTTGGTTGGCCGTAAGGTCATAATGGCCAATTTCAGATAGTGATAAATATTTTTTAAAACATGTTTGAATTGCAATGCAATCATACATTTTTATTGTCATGCGTCATCTAGTGCTTACAAAAGATTGGACACTTGAGGGTGTTCCCGATCTCCCATATATATATAATAGTCTTGCACACAGACTGAATGATTGTCAATAAATATCTAGTCTACTTTTTGCAGGGTGAGATTAATGTTGTATAGATTTGTTGATTGATTAATACCTTGATTGATACATTGATTGCAGTCAGGCCTCAATCACTGGTCCTTCTATTGAGCCAACTAACATACTAGATGAAGAGAAATGGTTTGTGAACTATGTGACCAAGGTCCATGACGGGCGGCTCCCCAGTGTGTTTTGGGGCCCCTAACAGCCTGTTCGCCCTCAGGCAGAGAGTGGCAGGGTTTAAAAGCCAAATGGTTTGTGAGATTTATTTTTTTCCACAGTGAATAATCTTAGCCAAGGCTATAGAAGTTTTTGTTGTTTCTGTAAAAACGGGAAGTTTTTATTTGTTAAAGTAAATTACCGGGATCAAGAACTTACAGATCAGTTATGAAGGGTTCGGGGGTCAAAACATTATTATTGAATTTCTATGCTATGTGTAATTGTGTATATGAGGGATTTGATTTTTGTCTAATAATAGATATGATGAAAAAGGGAGAGTAAATTTATTTTAATTTTTTTTCATTTTTATTTTTTTATTTCAGCTTGGAGATTTGCCACCGGAAGTTACTGCAGCAAAAGAAGAATTTACATAAGTGATGCACATATATTGAAGACGTACAATTTGATGTGCTGTTTAATGTTCAGTGATGTTTTAATTTACTGTCTGTTGCTTATATAGCATTAATTTTTGGAAATGCATTGTGAACAAATTTACTTGTTGAAAGTTAAATCATAATCAAAATTACATTGATGATGAGCAGTTAACTGATGTTGAATCATTGGAAATGGAATTTGGTCTATTCTTCTCTTCTGCTCTTGGTCCAATATTTTGTTCGTGATGTGAAATTAGTCAAGACATATGCTAGTCTAAAAGGTATTATTTTGTTGGCATTTATTACTTTGATCTCAAGGTGGATGTTACCCTATACATGTACATGTACATGTATTCTGTAATCTGTTAGTAATTTGCAGACATTTTGTAAATAATGTGTCCATATGTTGTTAATGAGATTGTGTACATATGCAACATCTTTTTGTATTTTCTGGAAGGATTGACTAGAAGGATATATACTAAATATGAAAAGTAATATTCTTTTATAACAAAATCATTATTGTGAACATCATTTACATTTTTTATCGTTAGATTTTATACTATTGAAAAATCTAGAAATTGATGAATTGTGTTCTATTTTGTATGTAATAGCTACCCTGGGAATAGCTATCAAGTCAATTCCTTATGATATTGATTGGTGTTAGCATAATGGTTATTTTAGTTACCGTAATTGCACGTTTTGTAGGCTAGGGATTTATTGTGATCAACATGTCTAGCATAGGCATTTGAATGAGGAGGGATCTATTTGAAGGAGGCGTTGATTATTGCAAAACAATTTGATCAACTTAAGTTAGACACACCTGAGGAAGCTTCTGCACTATACTCAAGTAACTTCAAATAAACACCACTACTTGCTCCCAAGGGTATAAAATAACAGGTATTAGTGTGTGATCCCACTCTTAATATAATAACCATTACCGTATTTTCTCGAATAGGCGCCCTGGCGATTATTAATTTAAAACATGTCATTCACCCGGCACTTATTCAAGATAGACGGTAGTTCAAAGGCCGGCGCTTATCAAAGAGAATGCCGCCGGCCGATTTCACTGTTTAAAGAGATCAATAATTTTACGGACTTTTAACTGCCATTGGGCGAGTGGCGGCGTTTCTTTATTGAAATTACTTGGGCACATTATATGGACACATTATCAAAGAGAACACCGCCAGCGCCAAGTTGATTAATATGTTTATTACCTATGATGCGGTTGTTCGCTTGTAACTTCGTTATAATCAGTCCAAATTTGACAGATAACATCATTTTAAAGCTGAGACCATCATAGATATGACTATCTACACCCTTATATGAATATCTATATAATTACCAAAAGGAAATCATGTTTACATTATTTATTTAGTTCATCTATACACAACACAAAACAAAATTTACTGTTGACAGTTTCGGCAACTCCTGTCACCATTTTCAAAACGTCTCTGCGCATGTCAAGGTCACTCAGCACGACTTCCGATGCCGGCGTCAAAAGTAAATTTTGTTTTGTGTTGTGTATAGATGAACTAAATAAATAATGTATATATGTGTATTCCAACATGATGAACTCGTTCAAGGAAATCATGTTTATTACATTAAGAGTGGGATCACACACCAATCCCTGTAATTATACACTTGGAAGCAAGTGGCAGCGTTTTTATTTGAAGTTACTTGAGTAAGTTTCTGTGGCTTCCTCAGGTGTGTCTTACTTAATTGAAATTACTTGGAGACATGGACTGAAATTACTTTAGGACATGCAGGTTGGCCAAAATAAACATATCAAAAGGTTTTAATTGTCGCTGTGCTAAGGTGAGTAGTTTGTTACCCCATTTAAGATGCGTTGGAGCCATAGACCCGAACAATTACCCATTCAATAGATGCAATGAAAGATAATATGACAATGCTAAACTCTGCTAGACCTCTACATAAAAAGATCAATGCTTTTTCAATGCTATTACGTCAATTGATATTGTTTAGCCACCGGGGAACCCGGCGGCTTAACAAGACCGGCCCCTAAGTAAATAATATAGCCTCTACACCCGGCGCTTAATCAAATACCGGCGGTTGATCGAGGCTAGGCGGTTGATCGAGAAAATACGGTATTTGATTTTGGTAGTTATATAAATATTCATATAATGGTGTAGATAGTCATATCCACCATGTTCTGATCTTTAAAATGATATATTAACTGTCAAAATAGGATGAGGATTAACAAAGTTACAAGCAAAATACTCGAGCAAAATACTACATGGTGGGTTAGAAACATATCAATCAACTTGCTGCCGGCAGGATAATCGCGGGCCTTGAATAGGTGTAAGTAGGGGGGTGGGGAGGCGTTTATTGATTATTTCCCACAGGTTCCCTGGGGGAAATGATTGTTTTTGACTGGGTATGCACAGTGGGGTTTGTGGGTGGCTTTGCCCCCCAGGAGTTGGGTTTAGTTGAGGGTGCCCGGGGAGTCTGGGGGGGTAGGCCCTCGCCCTTATAAAATAAAAAACAGGGGGTTCGGGGGGTACCCTCCCCAAAATAACATTGAGAAATAATTTAAAAAAATGGTCATAACGTCCTCCTGCCTATAATACTGCTATCAACTATAGAGAGGTGGTCTTCTTATATGTTGGGGTGTGTTGGAGGCTTTGGCCCCCCAGGAGCTGGGTTTAGTTGAGAGTGCCCGGGGAGCGTCTGGGGGGGGGTAGGCCCTTGGCCTTATAAAATAAAAAATGGGGGTTTCGGGGGGTACCCTCCCCATAATAACATTGAGAAATAATTAAAGAATTGGTCATAACGTCCTCCTGGCTATGATACTGCTATCAACTATAGAGAGGTGGTCGTCTTATATTTTTAACACTAAATGTGCTTCCTGAACCTTTTTCATCATTCACCAGGGCACATCTCACTTAATTTTAAAGCCAAATTTACACATGCAGGTGAGCGATATTAGGACCCTTATGGTCCTCTTGCTCATTTACTCCTATGCGCATAAAAATGGCCGCAGTGAGTGCAGATTGATATGCTCTCAAAATGAAACTTCTTTATATTCTCTTAAAATAAAAACATAACACTAAAATAAATTGTGCATGATAATTCTTTATGCAGTTTTACATATAGTTATCTAGTTTTAAATATGATGGTACCGCCGTTATACCCCATACGAATGACTTGTACAACGAAGCTTTTGACAGCCAAAACGTGAAATGGTATATAGGATGATGTGTCAAAGTGCTTGGCGAAGCCGAGTATGCGGTGCCGTTAGGTGCCGCGGCGGTGAGTGCGCACGGGGGGACACCCCCCTCTCGCAAGTGGGGTTTCCCACCAAATTTTTTGAAAATGTGACGAATTTTTTCTGACATCTAGAGCTACTGGTTGCTCATATATATTTTGGTATATTATATTGCGTTTTTGCTTTACATATCCAACATTCAGTACACGAGACCCGCTTGCATGTCTTCTATGTACGTCACGGCAACACGGTATGCAGTATACTTTATAAGGAAAATTCCCGTAGTAAAAATAAACGTAAAAATAACAAAGGTATCATAATGGTCAAAGATTCATGTTGCACACCTATATACAGGTTGAAAAACATAGATTTTGGATAACTATACATTATTACTGTGGTAGGATTCGGAAATGAGTTAACTCCATTTTTCTTGTATGCCGAAATATATGTGAACCACTAATAGCTACTCTTTGATAAAATTAAAAAGATATATATTTTTTTTAATTGGAAAAAAATGTATCATGGGAATCATTTTAGATTGGTTGACATTTATTAGACGTGTTATGCTCACGCTGTCTGTTCATGGCAAGTCATTCACACCCCTGTGGGAAATTCATACATTCCTTGAACGTTTGCTGATCTAGTTTTAAATTGTGTCCAACCTGGCATCTATTTGAGGGGAGGCTACAATTTAGGCAGAGGCTACAAAACGTGGAAATACGGTAGATGCATTATGGTTAGATTTTGGTGCTATAGTTTTGTTTAAAAATATGTACCATTATGTACCTGGATATTTTTTGTACCGTAATGTACCTGGATATTTTTTGTAGGTTTAAGAACTGTACATTTCAAGTTTTTTGTTGCTGTTATATATTTTTGTATATTATAAAAGTTCAATTTATTGAAAAAGAAAGTTGAAAAAAAAAAAAAAAATCTGTAAACATAATGTGTTCTTTTTTCTTACCCACGATCCGGATGGGGTACCTGTGCCTGCCTCTCCAATAGTCTCCAGTCTACTTTACACCTTGTTCATGCCCAGCCTTTGATCATTTTGGTATATTACAAACATAGTTCCACTCCATATCTTGAACTAGGAATAATTGAATTATTGAAAATGCATCCAAATATCCATTTTACTTTGTCATTTTTTTGACGTGTGAAAAACCAATATGACCTAATACTTCCAAAATACTTATTGGAATTATAGCCAATATAACAGTGTAATTAAGGGTAAAATAGGCTGGGCCTTAGAACCTACGAAGGTGACGACAAATTTGTCAATTGTCAGTCTGAATGTGTGAAGGCAGTTTTTTTTTGTACAATTTCAAAGGAGGGTGGTATCTTTTCTGCTACATTATATTTTCAAATGTCATAACCTTACCTGGTAATTATAGGAACATTTTTACATTTTCTTTGTTAAAAACCCTACAAATAGACCACTGCTAACCTCGCAAGAAGAGACCACTCCGAACAACATGATGGCAGTCTCATTCAGACGCGAATATACCATCTTCTTGCGTAGTGACTATATACTGGTATACAGTGGTGATTGCTTAATTGCATTACCTCTGTCCACACACATTGCGTGGTTAGTTATTATATGGTGGTAACAGAACAGATAATAAAGTTCAATAGGTACAAAACTTTATTTAAATCACAAATTGTCATATCATCGGTGCTTCGAGTGAAAAATGTTATTTTGGTGGAACATTAAGCCTATATGTGTACTGGCCGTAATGTACATCATTACACTTATTACGTATTACACATATTTCATGTAATGACGTACATTATGGCCAGTACAATATGGCCACCAAAATAACATTTTTCACTTGAAGAAGCATCGATGATGTGAAAATTTGTGATTTAAATAAACTTTCGTACCTTTTTAACTTTATAATCTGTTCTGTTTTTATATAATATGGTATGAACAGCTCCAAGAACTTTTTATATTATTATATGGTAACTTACGATCACATTAAAATTATTGGCCAACATATAATTGCACAAAAGCAATTAAATCAGTATGCTTTAAAAAAATGCAATTTTAAGTGAAATTGTAAATTATTTTCAATATAACGACATTATTGTAAGTTGATGAAAATTAGATAATTATTATGTTAACACCACACTTCTTTCATCCCTTTATAATTTTCTTTTTATTTCATGTGCAAACATACTAATTCTTAGATTGATAAAAATCTGACAAGCCATACT
>CM032667.1:1064550-1104445 GCA_019095985.1 Streblospio benedicti | reverse complement strand
AAAAAAAAAAAAAAATTTTTTTTTTTTAAAAAAAATTAATACACAAATAAAATCATACTATTCTAAAAAAGCCTTTCAGAATTTTTCCATAAACTATACTCACCTGTCATAAATGTTGATAATTCTGGCCACTCGGTAACCTTTGTTCCTCATGAAAAATCCAGCAAAATCCACAATACAGCTTTGAGGCCAGGGGAATCCCTCTCCAAGGCAGAGGTCAATTATGTCTGTTAGGCAAATACACCATGTAAATACACCATGTAATACGGTATCCATAAATATGTATTCATAAGCCCTAACCATAGGGGAGAATACTTGGATGTATTGTGCATATTCATGTATGAGAATGATATGAAAGTTATAGGATGTGAAGTCATAAAAGCATAAGAATAGGTTATCTAAGTTGGTGTTAATATATAATAGTATTCATAATATATTCAGACCGGTTTCACTCAAGCTCATATAAGTCGTGCACCTGTGGAAAAGAATGCATTATAAGTTTCCTTCAAACTGCCTATTAATTATAAGTGAAAAGGAGCCCTTTATTTCACATCTTTTCCCACAATAAACTCACTTACATTATATTTTGACAAAAATATCAATTCCCGCCAAGGCCTTAACCCACATAAGTTGAGCAAACGACAATATTCAGCATCCGACTGTGCGTCGTAAGTGATAGGCAGATCTATTCTTTCATATTATGACTTTCTATTCTAGACAAGTTTTACTCCTGGCGCAATAGTTATGGACCAAACTTTCAGGGCTAGGGGATGCCTTTAAGAATATTAAAAATTCACCTCTGTGTAGTAAGAAAGTAGCAGTTTTCTGCTGCTGTTGATGATTAGCCTGCTCTGTAGGGAACTTCTTGAACAATGGGCACTTGTATAATGCTGTCCATTTTCCAACTTGCTCAACGTTCAATAAATTGTTGGATGATGCGACCCTCACGCCAACTTTTCCAATGTAGCGATGCATCTAGTAACCAACAAAAGTTTGTAACAGGTTTATGTTATATGAATACAAAATACACAGATTATTTTCATTTTTAGGCACTAACTAATTCATTGTTCTTTCTTTTATATATGAGACATGAATTTGGCAGGGTTCATTATGTACGTGCTGTCTGTCCTAAATTAATTTCAAGTGCCCTATTAATATGCAAATGTAAATGTAAATGTGGTTATTTATAGTCGCAATTCACTGTTATAGTGCTCTAGCCACTTTACATATTTACACCAGGTCATTGGCATCCTTGTCACCCTATATCTTCCTCAACTCCCCTGGGAGCATACTTTGGCTACCGTAGCAGGAGTGCTAATTCACTGACATTAGCGCTCACCGCCTGACCTGTACCTATTTAACGTGTAGGTACCCACGGAGCAATGTGCAACCTGTTTGAGTGTAGATTTGCTACCATCTTATAGCTCTTCTCCACAATCAAGCAAATTTGAGATAAGTGTCCTGGATGCATAGATGGTTATCTAATTTACAAACTCCAATACATTTCTGAGTCAACTTCAATTCATGCATAAAACATAAAAGTATTGTTGGTCATATACATGTACCTGGTCTGTTTCTTAAACTCGGAATCCATGGAAAAGTAGTTTTGTCATGCTTTTTCCAAGTATTGCGGATTGAAGGGCAGGCTAATTTGTGATAGGTCAACAGCATGCGCCACCATCTCTACCAATCAGTCAATCAAGCACAAAAGTTAGTGAATTCATGTAAGTACGTATAGTCGTGTTGTATAAAATTATTACATTTTAAATTCATGTCACTGCAAAATACTAATGAACTAACTTTTGAAAGTTTTACGACTTTTAACATTCCATGCAGTTTTCGTGTCATGACTGAACTACATGTATGGTGAATTTCATCCTTCATGAGTGTCACTGATCTTTTATCAAATATTTTTGTCTTATACTTATAAAATATCCTTCTACTCATCCCTCTAATACATATAGGGTTGATTTCCTAGAGTAGGTTGTGTGGGGTTTTTCAAAGAAGCACAAAATTTCAACTCAGCTCAAAATAGCATTTTATTGCAAGTCATCCAAAATTGAATGATTCAAAAAAATTTCATTTTCCAAGGACCTTAGAAAATTTAATGACTTTTCAAGCATCTGTGCTTAGCGAACACTACGATATTGTACGGAAATTAAGAAAATATAAGACTAAGTCTTGTTTCGAGACTACCAATTTTTTAAAAATTCTAGCCTGTGGATTGAGGCTAATAAATCGAATTTTAAGAATATTTAAGTTATGCTGAGTGGTCAAACAAGTATTTTCATCATATTATGATGTGTTATCTACATGAAAGTGCTTTGATTTAAACATCATATCAAAGTATGTATTTGTTTTGAAATACCATCTCTTAACAAGAGGCCAGTATATACTAACAAAACACAATGATGAGAAATGTCAGACTTACGGTTCGCCAGACATATCACAATATGGTGCAGGAAAGAACTCCGGCTACCTCATCCCATGTTAAATGAGACGCCTGTCGTTAGAAATGCCTCCATCTGGCTTAAACTCATTCCCCAGGAGCCAAAACAAGGTGGGTGCTTTATCACCAGCCAGCCCAAACATGGTATTTTAGGTGGAAATAGTATTAAACGCGGAGAATGAATGTATTTTGATCACACTTGCAATGGATAAGGCAATTTGATACTGTCCATGTAAAACCTAGTCTACTGACTAAGACTTCCATCATACAGACATCTGACAATACGCCTTGTCGGGACAATGTCTTTAGGATTGCTTGTAGTTTGATGCAGTTGTATTGGTGTAGACAGGTTTAGCGACAAGAACAGATCAGTCGGGACATAATTTAACCAATCATAGAGCAGCATTCAGTTCATAGATCAGAGGATACTGTACGTCACCTCGGATGTTACGTACACTGCGCATATTGGTAAGTGCACGACTAATCGCCAAAACCAATTTTAGCGGTGTAGACAGGCACGTGAAAGACAAAACGTCTTTACATTTTTTTATCAAACTGTATTTCGAGGCGTTTGGTCTGATAATTTGTTTGAAAGGAGTCTTAGCGTACACTGCAGGGCTTAAGCATACACCATCAAATATGCTTGTTTCTACCCATGATGATAGGAGATCCATGGGGGTAAGTATTACTAATTGCTGTATGCTATTGTACACTACATTGTACATAAACTAAGCTTGTACCTACCTTGCTGTCCATTGCTTTGAGTTACATCTGCTATCTCAGCTTTCGCTCTGGCATCTGCTATCTCAGCCTTCGCTCTGTCAAGAACTTGATCAAAAAGACTGGACATGAAATCCTACAAAGAAGTCTAACGTTAAACATTGTATTTACTTTAGGTCTTAAAGGTTATGCTCGGTGGCTGAAAAAGTATGCTTTCATAGAACCAATATGATGTGTTCTGTACATTCTGAAAGTTTCTTTCATTTAAACAGCGTATTAAAATATCTAGAGAAATTTAAATTATACCACTCAAAAACAGCCCATCTATAAACCCATCAAAACACATATAGGCAAGAAATGTATATTGAATGATTTTCGTCAGACGTAACTACATGGTGCAAGTAAGAAGTCGCCTATCTCTCCCATGTTAAATCCAACGTCTGCCATCTGCTGTACGTCTGGTGAAAATCATTTGATTATGCAACATCACGTGACCTCATGTTTTAGCTAGCAGGACAGCATGATATTTCTATAGGTGTAATAAATATTAAATGTGAAAACTCTTAAATTATCGCTCATAGATACGGTATTTTACAGAATAACTATAATTTTGGCTGAGCATTATCTTTAAGGGGCATGAAAAGAACAATGATCTAATCCCCATTTGAGAAAAAAACAAAAGTGAGACTTTGTTCTCATATACTTGAAAGGTTGGGTACAGTGTAGAAAGCGGGGAAATGTTTTCATAGCCATGCTAGGGGTATGCATGTGTTCTGAAAATTTTGGAAAATTTCTTTTGTTTTTTACAGCATTTGGGCCATTCTGAGGTGATTTCAATTATACAAAACTCAAAAAACTGATATAAATAAAATTTAAATTATACTTTTTAAAACAGCCCATCTACAACCACAAAACACATAAAAAATCTTCTGAATTAGTTTTCTACCTGTTCAGCCCTTGCCCAAGTAACCCAGTCAGCAAGCCAATATGCCAAATAAAAGAGCCATCTGCTGTACGTTTGGTGAAACTTAAATAAGTAAATATGACGATGCAATCTAGTTTCAGGACAGATCATTTTTGTAGGATTATTACGCTGATTCGCACTGCTCATTAAAAAATTTTAAATTATTGCTAATAAAGTGCAAACATTTTTACAGTTTGAAAAATTTTGGATCAGTGGTTATTTATGTGGCTATTAATCCTAAAATGAACTCTGCCATTTGACCTGTGTAAATGTCTGGTAGAAATCTGTGGAAATGTTTGGCGGAAATCAAATGAAGTTATTAACAAGTGGTGATCACACAATAGCTGAACTCTTCAAAAAGTGAGAGGTGAGCTATAAAAACTGTTATCAAATTAATTATAACAATCTAGGATTGATGATAATAATAAAAGAATGAATCAAAGCTTACTTCCTCAGCAGCCACAGCAGCAGCCACATTAGAGTCTGCACAAACATCCAAGGATTTTTGTTTTGTCTTGGCACCATTAACTGTTTGAATTTTTTCATCAATCACTTGATACTGAAGATAAACCTGAAAAGAATACGTTATACAATTTTGAGTATTTGAAGATGAGAAATACAACCCTTGTATGTACATGTAGAAAAAATCATTTAAATCAAAGGGAGCTGATTATTTGAACAGAACATACATGTTGGTTAGAAAAACATGAAGGAGAATAGTCAGACCTGTTACACTTAAAATTGAAGGGAGTTGAGTGATGCTAATTGGTGCAGTTCAAAAGTATGATAATGAATGAATGCAGAGACATGTCTTTTGTGAGTTGTTTTCAAATATCATTTAAAACCAGCATTACTTTAAAAACTAGGGATACAATTTATTATTCATAGATAACTATTTGTGAAAAAAGTTCTCACGGAAATGTTCACCAAATAATCAAAGTCATGTAAGTGTTTATTTACCAAATATTCAAAGTCAAATAATCAAACTCTATAAAGTTAAGGGTCCAACTTAACTGTGACCAGTAACGAATGAAAGTGAGACCAGCACCACTGTAGAGTGTAATAGTCATGACAGACATACAAAAGATTAAATAATGATTCCTTGCTGAGGAATTATGGATATGTTTTATAGCAGAGTATTCCTCACATTAGCCCTGATCAGCACTGGCTCCAGCTCATCCTGACTGTTGTACAAGTACTGGTCAGACGTCATACCACTGCAATAACAGGAATTGGGGGACTTACTGAATAGTCACATCATTGTGATATATGTCATCAAGCATACATTCTCTCATAAATAAAATATTTACCAAACAAAAAATTCAAATATTGTTCTTCTTTTAAATATTATAGACCAAACAGAATAGCGTTATAGTGTTTTGTGTTGTCAATACATATTGAACCATCGCTTTTTTCAACTGAGCCCCTTCATCTATACAATGTTAACTGGACCCTTTGATGGTATAGCAACTGTCTGCTCACTTCTTACTTGTATACTTAAGTCTCTTCTAGCTTTGATGCAAATTGCTCTTGTGTAATATGTCTTCTTGCAACAGTTTGGAATGAACATCAAATAATCAGGAAATGTTCATATTTACTCCACAGCTAAACAGCTTAAAATTTAGTTTAATGCTACAAAGTACCGGTAGTTTAATTCTTTACCTACCTGTCAAACCATTCAAAAACATTACTTAGGTCACAGGTCCTCAAATTTTGCATATTCATTGCTGCTTTTGCTACATTATTTGATGGATAAATAATCTGCATATGAAATAAAAACAAAACTATACAATAAACATTTTGATCAATACCCATGTAAAATGCTATGGTATAACAATATTAATTCTACTAGATATACGCATTACGCATTATATCCAGAAATAATGGCTATGTGCTACCCTATCCCTTACTCTAGAAGGAAAGCTATTACTAAAAGCTTGTTTATACAGTGAACGTGATTCCATTGGACACTGACAGATGCAAACCTAGAAGTCTCGCCCTGGAATCGGGGAGACTGCAAAGCTAGGACTTTGATTTAAGGGTATTTGCTATTATGTCATGTATGTCATGTCTTACCTTGACGTTAGGAATGACTTTGTTGAAGGTTGTCCGCGGCAGTTGATAAAGGTTCTCCAATGCTAACACTGTCCTAGAGCTGCCCATACGGTGAGTCTGGCATATGGACTGCAACAGCAAGAGGAATACATTTTGTTAACTTACAGATTTTTTAATTAAAATAACAATTGCATTACTTCTAAACTTACACCACTTGCTTGCATAGTTTATTTTATACTAAACTATTATTATTGTTTTTATGACAGTAAAATGAGCCATTCATACCAGGTACATTCGATTTTACAATACATAGTTTATATTTCAACTTTACAGATTAAAGTGGCAGGCACACCAGACAATACAGATTGTGTCCCTTCAATCAATGCTTCATTGCTTTAAATACATTGCATACACATATTTACTACTATTAGGATACATGTAGTTAATATATATACCGTATAATCGTGCATTAAGGCGCACGGGCCTAACATTGAGAGTGCGCCATGTGTTCATATTAAGGCCCGCGGGCCTATAACAGAGACTAAGAGCATGTTTCAAGACAGAATTTACATTTTTTTAAATCTAAAATCATCCGAGAAAGATGTGTGATGAGCGAACAATTTATACGACAGTAGTCGATTTTGGTTTTGGTTTCACGACACAGGAAATTAGCCTCGTTCAGCCAGACTTTTATTACACTTGGTGGGTGCATGCCAACACGAGTCTTGTTCATCGAGACTATGCAGGACATTTGAATTTTTGAGCATGCGCACTTAAGTGGAAAGTGTCATGTGCATTTTTTCTTCACAAATAAATAGGTTATTTTGATTTTCTGACAAGCATCCTTATAGATTATTAGGAGTATGTTACTACCGAATTATATACTCCAATATTTGAGAACGACAAGTGACAAATGCCATGACAAGGTGTTTAACACAAAGAAACTCATCAAAATGCATACAGCTGAGCGATAATGAATGCCGATGTGTACCATCCGAGTTTGTTGTGTTTGTCGATATACTGTATCTTGTGACATATACAGCAAGGAAAGTTACTTTTGGTAAATAATATGTATTGTGTGCTGCAGGTGGGGTGCGCTCCATGATCGTATTAAGGCTCATGGGCCTATATCAGAGATCAAACATGTCCCAAGGGAGACCCCCAAAAGAGCAATTTTTCGGTTATAGGCACATGTGCCTTTATGCACGAGGATACAGTATATAAAAAAATAAAATTGATCGAACAGATACATATGTCATCAGTAACAGCTAATCTAAGGTAATTAAGGCATGAGGACACAAGCTCTACCTCCTTAGGAATGCCACCTCTCCAGGGAATGAGCTTTTGCAGTCTATTCAACTTCACAATACACATTCGGTCTGCCTGCGGGGCTCCGATCAAACCTGAAGCAAAAACTGGCATTGAGCAGAATATTGCATGAAACTTGTTCATCATCTAATAGATGTAAATCAAAAATGAATAATCCTTAGGGACAAGTAACATTACTTCTTCAATACAAAAACTTCTGTCTGAAAAAACTTGTTCCATAGTCCCAAGAATGCATAAAACAGTTCTGCTTTCATCTAATAGATGTAAATATACAACCAAAAATGAATAATCCTTTACGTTGAAAAAAAAAACTTGCCCTTCTTTGATACTGAAGTACGTACCTGGCGCTGCCTGTAGAAGCTGTCCTTCTTAGTCAACGCCGGCCAGAAAATAGGAAGGACAATAAGCAGTGGCACCACATCAATCTCACACGCTGCCTCATTGTAAGAATGCACAATGATAATATACAACCATCCGTGAGATTGATGAATACAATTCTTGGCAACAATCTATCAGATTTTTTTTATTTATACCATCAGTAAAAAAAGCCAGCTTATTTGCCCTTCTGAAGAAAAATACTGTGATAAAACGTGGCGTAATCATTGAAAACCTGGCGCTGCCTGTAGAAGCTGTACTAAATAGGGGACATTTTTTTGGCTGTAGTCACACGCCAGCCAGAAGAAAGTACCACGAATATGAGGGAAAGACTAAAACTCCCACAGGGCATGGCACGCAGGTCAGCATCAAACTCACACGCCATTACCAATTCATTGTCTAAAAAAACACATACATGCTATCTAATTCACATGGCAATGAACCATCTGGTTTATATCTACATACGAATTTCAACAAATATATACTTCATTATTATCTACATAAAGCACTCAAGAAATGATGATAAAAAAATCATATACATCAAAGAATCTAGGTAAAAGTTGCATCTCACCTCCTGTTGCTGGTTCCGCTTGCACGGAGATAGGGAGGTCCAGAAACCAGCCAAACGTGGCCACCTTGGTCCAGCACAGCTCAGTCAGTGGTACGGTCAGGATCACCACTCGCACATGAGAGGTGTACCTGGAAAAATGACAAACATTTCAAAACAGAAAATAGCTTCAAAATTAACTAAATATAAAACTCAACAACAAGGGGGATCATGTACCTGGTAATAAAATTTATCACAAATATTTTAATTCATCTACCACATATCAGGCATAAAGCATAAGTTCAGTTATACTTCACCATGGCCTAACAGGCCACCCGATTGGTAATTTGAAAAAAACTCATGTCTTACTATCAAAAGTTTGCATATTACAACTCTACAAAATGCAATATTGCAGAATTCATCTACAGTACAGAATGATACATTAAAAAATGTAACTTGTCCTAAACCAAAATTTAGTCCAACACAAGGGTAACGGATACAAATTTTTTAACTCAACAAATGTACTTGTTACATTTTCTTTCAATACAAGCATCTACACACCTGATGACGAGCATGTTTGCCCGCAGCTGACTGCTGTGACGTGGATATATGCACTCCACGTCCTTCCTATCAGTGCAGCCACACGGCGAAATCCCTGCAACAGCAAATGCGACAATGAAACTCATGAAATAGATTCATTCAGTTGCGAGAGTAATATTCAAAATTAGATTTTTTTTTTACTCATCAAGTAGAAACATTTGCACAAACTTGCTAACGTTTCACAACCTGTCAGGTTGCTTCTTCAGACCAGAATGGAAAGTTCTGGCCACAACACCAGCTGGTGGTCAGCTGTAGAACTTTCCACTATGTATGTGCACATGTTTCTACTAGTTGAGTAAAAATCATATCATTTTTTGAATACGATGGAACTGTCTTGTTTTCACTTTTAGTCTTATTTCATGTGACACTTACGCTCAATCAAGTACTTACAAAATACCAACATAAAACAATTTGGTTAACCCAAAGTTTGCATTGCATTCTATAGGTTATTACCTGAGTGAACCTTTCTGTACTATCCGAGAGATACGCTGGGCTACTTAACGTTTATGATTTTGCTCCAAAACAGTGGTCTAACGTGAGGTTAACGTTATGAAATGAATTAATCTAACAAATTCATGCTCTTACAGATTTCATTGTAAAATGATGATTGTTGTTGGGAAAAAATGGTTTTATCTTCTTCATTAAATGTGCAAGTAATCATAATTTTTAAAGCAAACTCAAAATAAATATGTTTGTTTACATTCTGATGTAAATGCACATGGTCATTCAACCGTGTAGGATCATATCACAATATTATAAAATAGATTATCATAAACAGATTGTAATAACAATCAATGCATAAAAATAACTACAACTGGCTTAGTAACAAATCAATTCTAGAATTCACACTCACAAGATGCGACGATTAAACTCATTCAAGTTCACTAAAAATTTCTACTATCAAACATGAGTTGTGGTTTCATTTATATGATATTGCACTGATACTGGTCTTTCACACTTGTCCCTACCATTTATATCTACAGTGTTTTCTATATTTCAATATTATTGTCATGGCTTTATCAAGTCACCCCAGTCCTGTGGCAATATACATATAAGAACTAAGTGATGTGCCCCAGTTTTGCTGGGTGTATCAAGTTTATTCATTCAAGAAACTGGATAACTGTGAAATAAGTATTTCTGCATGCTTCTTTTGCAATTTTTGTCACTGACGAAAGGTGTATGCACTGATTTATAAGTCATGAAAACGATAGGATTATAGTAGTCGTAATTTCAATCAAAATGTGTAAAACTGTTTGGTTTATAATAGTCTTTCACTCAAATCCTACATATCAGTATTTGCATAACATGAAATAATCATATAATTAGTCCAATATTGTCAGATTCTATACAAAATGGAAGTGCCCTGCACCAACTGTCATCTTGTACGATATTGGAGCAATAGTTTTATGCCAAACAAGGCAAATGCACATTGTACAGTCAGTAATTAATCATTTAAAATGTTATTGTTTCTTACAAATAATAACTAAATAAGTGAATCATTAGAAAGGGCTGTGATTTATACTTATCTGAAAGATGTTGATAAAATAAATGGTGTCAAACAAAAAGATATGATTTATTGTTAATTTCAGAATTCACGGTCCTGCTTGGTTATAATAGTAATGAATAGATGGACAATGGACAAAAGGTGATCTCCTTCAGATAAGCTGAACAAAAACAACAACAAAGCAACTTACCATCATGAATTATTCCGTGAACCTTGCAGATCCCCAGATGGTCATTTATGTGAGTCTTTGATTGCTGGTTCAGACACTAATAAGGAAAGATTTCTTACATTAATCTAAAACGATTTTACTGTAAATAAATAAATATAGTAATGATGATGATTGGACAAGTTGCCTACTGTGAATTTTCTATGATTCAATAGTTTAGACAGTCATTAAGAGTGAATAATAATAAACTAAG
Organism: Streblospio benedicti; assembly: GCA_019095985.1. Taxonomy (NCBI): domain Eukaryota; kingdom Metazoa; phylum Annelida; class Polychaeta; order Spionida; family Spionidae; genus Streblospio; species Streblospio benedicti. The sequence goes on along the minus strand of CM032667.1, from coordinate 1,093,483 downwards.
TATTTTGATAAGGGTCTCTCTTGAGTTCTGTTTAACATCAGTTTAATATCGTAGGCCCCCAGTGGGGGCCGGGCCCCCAGTGGGGGCCGTATCAGATATTAAGCTGATAAGAACAAATACTCAACTTTGATCTTAGCCAAAAGGCCGAGAAGCGATGCCAACCCTTACTGACTGAGACTATTTTACGCAAATGACAGCGAAAGAGTATCACATGCATGACTTTTATTTACCTTTGCTTATGATGCAAGAAGTCAAACTCAATAGTTAAAGATACTTTAAATGAAAACAGAATTAGTCTATTATTTACACAATAATATTCTACCTATATAATAAGTAGATTTTGTATAAATCAGCTTTATGTACAATTGTTGAGGCATAATTGACGACTATCTTGTGACTGCCAACCTATCTGTTCTATAAATAGCACAAAACCGCAAGTAAAAGGCTGTATGAATAAAAAGCTGCATGTGCTCTCAGTGTAGTTAGTGTTCATTATGCAGTCCACGCTCAGTGCATTGGCCATTGAGAGTGGAGCAAGATGAATGATTAGAGATAGTAAATGTAATATGTGGTTAGATTGTCTTAAATCATGTATTGTAATTTAGCTAAACAGTAATTGGACTTTCATCTAAGTAGACTCTTATGATATATAAAATTGCAAGTGACAAAATGAATGTAAAGTGAAATGTCAATTTCAATCTATTTTAAATCAAAGAATCAATAGAGATAACAATTGAAGAAATCTATTAAAACGCCTAGAGGATGCGCAAGCAGAACTGAATACAAGCCAAGACAAAATAGATATAATTTATCGGAATAATAATTATTCCATAATTACAAATCATGAAATAGAAGCGCAATAAAATCTAGTATAAAAAGTGTTGATAATTCTGATTTCATGTGCCATTTTGACAGTTCAAATTTTTTTTTCTTAAATTCTCCCTATATATATACAGTTTTATATAAAAATGTTTTATGACGGATATTGCATCAAATTATTCTTCATTTCCAAGTTGCATAGAAAAGCTGTGCACTCGTCTTTTTTTTATTTTATTTTGAGACACAAAAGTTCATGGTTTCTTCCGATATGTGTTATAAGGCCATTTACAATTCCATTTAATGCTATTTCATACAAAAAGTGTATTGCATATAACATTGGTGGCTGTCACCCTGATAAAAGTTGGAAAATGAAGTAAATATTTTGAGGCATTCATTCTTCATAATAATAAAGTTCCCAACTTTGCTTCAGTCACTGGCCGTCTGCAAATTTGATTAAGACCGGTCTTTTGCCCATAACTTTGTGAATTTTCATGCTAGCTAAAATCTGATTACAGATTCATAAGCCTCACTCAAAATCCTATAAGTACTTTCCACACGTGGCATATGATAACGAACGATACATGTATGGCCTTTAAATATTTAAAGTCGTGTTAGTCTAGAAGTACCCGGAACTCACAATGGCGATTTTGATGGTGTCATAGTAGAGAAAATTTTGTATTTGGCAACAAACAATCCTCAAAATAATATTAAAATCGGATCAATATCCCAATGATTTCTCCGAGAAATTACCTCAAAATGTAGAACTCCAGTCTTTATTATTGACACACCCGTTCTGAAGTCCAAATCGCGAGTATTTTTATACAAATTAATTGGACAAAGTACAATTTTCAGTTCTGTGAATATCATCTTCAGAACTGCAAATGTAATATTTCAAGCTCAGCAATCCAGTCATACAAAATGTTTGTCACTACATTGCACACATGGAGGTCAGGGGTTTAAGACTCAGAGGTACACCACTTATTAAAGGCTACATAGAGGGTCCTCAACATCACATTATTACTTGAAGTAAACTTTAAGTATGAACATGACCGTTTTTGTCTACAATGTAAACTATAATTTTGTTATTCTTGAATGTGTTCATTGTGTTGGTATAAAATGTTTTTGGTTCATCTTTCTTTGTTCACAACACTATATTTTTACTTTCATTAACACTTTCGCCAAACACCTGTTGCCATCATCAGAATGTTCTTCCCGCGCAATATCAGGAGGTCAAATCTTCCGATCCTGACCAATAACAGAATTCTAAAGAAGTGTAATCCAAATGACATCATGGACCTTTGTGAATTCATACTCACAACGAAGTATTTCAGTTTAGAGGAACAATCTACCAACAGAAGTTCGGCACAGCTATGGGGAGCCCAGTGTCACCAATAGTAGCAAACCTGTGCATGGAATGGTTAGAGATCAAAGTAACAGCCACTGCCCCAAAGTGACTTTTAATCCACAACTATGGAAGCGGTATGTGGATGATGTGTTAGAGAAAATAAATAGAGGAGAGACCCAAAACCTCAAAGACCATCTCAACACAGTGGATGAGATTGGTAGCATCAAGTTTGCGCATGATGAAGAAAAAGAGACAGATGCATTTCATTTCTAGACACACTGATTGTGCGAAAACTAGTGGTGGGGCGAAGCTTCGAACCTTCGTTCGTCTACCTATAACTTCGAAGGTAATTTTCACAACCGAACCTTCCGGGTGACGCAAATTTGCTTTTATTTTTGCCCATGCATAGTCAAATAATCACCATATTGGTCATCGATTTCACTGTTGAAACCACATTTATCAAGACTTGCATTTTCTATTATTTGAACATGAAACAAAGGCACCTTTAGGTCAAGCATTTGTTAGTAAATTGTTACATAATCAACTGACCCATACAGTTATTTTCAGTCTAGTGGCTGGTTATAGTTGTTACTATAGTTGTTACCTGAATAAATCTCATAAATATCTGTTGTTACTGATAATTTAACACCAATAGCTGTAACTAGCATAACCTACGAATCAAAGAATTACTTACCTATTGTTAAAGGGATGGCATAGATCACACATGAAAGTGAACTGCCTATTGGTCATTGAAGGTCAGTTGTGAGTTGTATATGCCATGTCTCCTTCAGCATAACATTAAGTTATTGCTAAGCTGGAGAACATTTCTACTATAAATTTTTGTTTTTTTATCATGTACATTATGTACATCACAATATAAGAAGTTCTAATTCTTACAACAATACATCATACATGTTCTAAAAAAAAAATCATAAAATCTTTAGTTAGTCTTTTAATAGTTTAGTTTTCTACTATGATCCAGCTACTATGATATTCCACCTGTAAAGATCACTATTAATTAATTACGCCACCCAAGTTTGCAGAGCAGCCGATTTCGGTCACAAGACAACAAAAAAGAACAATAGATCAAAGAGATGCCGGCAAGGGAAGTAGGTCATTTATGTCTATAGATAAGTAGTTAGGGTGGGAAGTACTCACATTGTTTGATTGTTTACACATTACAGAGTCCATGACCGCTTGATTATTTATCTGCTTTTGTTATTTGTATTACATGCCATGTCTCCTAATTCATAAACTATATGTTTTCGGATCTCTTCGGAGTGTAATCACATACACGATAGTAAGTTATGCAACGTTTCATTTTCCACTTTTATTGCCGACTGGGTGTTGTAAGTTCACTATTTGCTTACCTACTTATCAACAACATTCGAAGGTTCGTTCGGTAAAGTGTCCCGAAGGTTCGAAGGCTAAAACCCACCGAATGTCCCATCTCTAGTGAAAACCAGACAGGAGTGTGAAATTACTAGTTTACAGAAAGAAGACACACACTGACCAGTACCTACACTTCTCCTCCCACCATCCTTTCCAACACAAGCTAGGTGTCATACACACCCTCTTAGATACAGGGACTGACATAGTGACAGATGAAGTTGACAGGCAGAAAGAGGAACAACACATAGTTAAACTTTAACAAGATGTGGCTATCCTGAATGGTCGTTCCGGCGAGTGAAACACCAGATAGAAACCATACTGGAAAGGAAGAGTGAAAAGAACAAGAAAAGAAAAGAAGCAGAAAGATCAAAAGGCCAGGTTATCCTACCATATGTGAAAGGTGTTACAGTAGCTACAGAGGTGAAGCCAATGCAGACTATCAGGAACATCCTACTACACCCAAAAGATAAAGTGGATAAGTTGGACAAATGTGAAATTGTATATAATATTCAATGCAAGTCATGTGATAAAGTGTACGTTGGGGAAACGGGCAGAAAGTTTGGTACCAGACTGAAGGAACATCAGAAAGACGTGGAAGCTAGCCAGAAGGGAGCATACACCAGATCCACAAAGAAAGAGTCTCAAACGGAAACACACAAGAGTGCTATCACAGACAACATGAACCAGCAAAACCATGAAATAGACTGGGAGGGAGCTAGAGTGATAGACAGGGAGAGCAAATGGAAGACCAGAACCATCAAGGAGTCAGTACATATCAGAACTTGTGGGCAGGTCATGAACAGAGACGAGGGGGGACCACCAACTCTCTCGAGTGTAAAATGCGATCCTCAGTCAGGATCGGAAGATTTGACCTCCTGATATTGCGCGGGAAGAACATTCTGATGATGCCAACAGGTGTTTGGCGAAACTGTTAATGAAAATTTACCTTAGGCTGTGGTACAATGATGAAGATCTGTTCTCTGATAGGCAGACTGAGGAGGAAGTTCTTATTTTCCATGACATTCACAGAACTCACAATGAGAATGGACTCCATGTCTGATGCAAACAGAAAGAAAAACTCTACACTATAGAATTATATTTATCAAAAGAAAAAAAATCTTTTACAAATAAACAATAACATCTGACTTCTAATATAAAAGTTCACACTCTGTTGCTATATATGTAGAACATCAAAGTGTAAAGAAAAAGCTATTTTAGTTTTTGTAAGAAATAGGTCCTTAGAAATAATGCAAAAATCCTCAATTCTGTAAGTAATACCTCCGAAAAAATGTTTTTGTTCACTTCCATGATAAGACAATAAAAGCCAATTTAATAGCAGCCACGTGATCTCTAATCTTTAAAGATTTGTTCAGATATAGCCCATCATACTGTCCACAAATGATATGTACTTGCGTACTTATGTTCAAAAATGTTCTATGGTATTTATTTCTTATAAAATATAAACATTTTCTATTTTTTCGCTTGATGTGACTTTGTTTACCTTTCTTGACGACAACCTCATCTTGGCCCAGGACCAGTGTTTTAGTTCTTGACACATATTCAGGATTGAACAGGCTGAAAAGTCAAATATGAATGAGATAGTATCATAAAAGTTTTTGAAGTCAAAATTAGTTCTGTACAATCTGTAGTCTTGGCAAGATATGTGATTAGTGAAGTCAGTCTGATAATGTAACCATCAAAGAATTGTAATTTAGTGGATAAAAACAACATGGAAAAATCAAACAAAAATATGTGCTGACAAAGACTATTTTAGACTGTCAAACTACAATAAATACCCAAAAACCTAGAGGGTCACAGGGGAATAAAAATTCATGAAGAACCTGTTGTCCTGTGGCAGAAAGAGCTTGCTGAGGAAGAACTGGCCGTGTGAAGATGGGTCGTAATCCACCCACTCAACCCGAGACGAGCGCACTAAAACAATCATTATTCACAAATATCCTAGAACTCAGCATCACACCGATTCATAAAGTATTTAAGGGATGAAGATAAATAATGCTGTGTGACTTCATTTAGCCATTTATTCTTGTCATGAAGTATGTTACATGGGTACTTGTACTTTTATTACATCAATGAGGTCTCTTTCTGCGGGAGTAAACCTACCATAATTCAAGTACCCATCCATGCTACGGCAACAGTAATTCAAATATCATATCAAGTGAAACCTCACAGTATCACGAGAAGATTGCCTTTCTAAATTGACCAACAAGGCTGAGGTAATAACATGTTTCTAAAGTGACCAGGTGTCTTGGAGTGATCGCCTCAAAACAAAGCAGAAACTCTACCATCTATATCAAGATTTCTCTATTAAAAGTATATTTCTACCTCCTATTGTACATAATAGAATAAAGAAGTATTTTATCCTCGTTCAATAATAGATTTCAACATAAATCTTCCACGTTTACCTTTTTGTCGTGAGAACTCTGGCTGACGGAATGGTATAGTTTGTCTCTTTTCAATCTTGGCACTGGAGAAATTGTCTGTTCAACAAAAACAAGACAAAATCATCATGGAAAAAATGTGTATCAAATAATAAAAGAAATTTAAAAATAAAAATCTTTTTGCTATCACCAAAGTACTACAAATTATGTACCTATAACATGAAAATGTGTCTTGGAAATATTTGTCATAAAATCTATGGTGTCTAAAAATTAAATGTAGTCATTGTACCCCATATAAACATATAGTGATATTGGTCGGTGATGTGGGATTAGAGTACATTGATTTTTATCTATAAAAATAAGACATTCAAATTATTTTCAAGTTTTCATATTAAATACCTTTTTGGCGGGAACTGCTTGTACTTATGGCATCAAATGTTTTAGCAGATTCCCTCTTTTCAGAGGTATCTGCTCTTTTCAGAATCTGCACTGGTTTAATGTCTGCAATGCTGTAAAATAAAACAAAGTGTAACATCATCATCTCTGGTTTTGCCTACATTGAATCTAAATATAATTTATAAATGGTGTTCAATTTGATGAGAAAGAAACCCAACAAAAACATCTTAACCTCTATTAACATTTGTCTATTGTTAAACAGAAAATGAACCTGGAATTAGTGCTGCTAGTTTCACTCTCTACATTGTTATGATCAGGCGTAAAACCGGATGCACTGTCCAACATTCTACACCCATCATCATCAAGGTTGTTTGACCTGGATAATGCAGTACAATAAAGTATTTGTATGGGATGATCATTCAAACAATTGCATGTATACTAGAATGGAAACCTTCGTCCACAACATCATAGGATAATGTAATAATACCTGTGATCTTCATGGCGACCTAATCTAGAGCTGGGCTTATGTGCCTTCTCCTGACTTTCCGTCTCAGAAGGTGGTATGTATGGTGTATTTGGGCCAAAAAAGCCTGCTGGGAGAAGTGGGGGCACACTGGGAGGTGGAACACTGTGTTGGGGACGCACTGATGGGGTTGCAAAGCGAGACCCTCTGTGAGAATCTGCTAAAGAGAATTTTTATAATGATGAGGCATTAGTACCTGCAATAAGTAAAGCAACAAAATATGTTTATGTGCATTAAGGGTTATGCTCAATGATAGGGCAAGTTTGCTTTGATGGAAGAATTTGTTTTATGTACATTAGACTTCCATCCATTGAAAATGGTCTGATAGACAAACTACAAAAATCAAAATAACACAGCATCATTGCCAAAGTATCCACATGTAATTTTCATCATGCTTAATTAAGATAAAGTTTACAATCTTTAGATAAGAAAGGTAAAAACCTACTCAGATACTTCTTTGTTCATCTTGAAGAGACGTTTTGGAGGACGTTTTTTCTTACTCAGGGTTCGATGGCAAAGTGCCCCTTGCTTTGTATTTGAGTCACATGATGGGTGGAGAATTCCAGTCACGAGCAGACATTTTTTTTCAACATTGGGGCAGGGGGGAGGGGGAGGTGGGGGGGGTGGTGACCACCTTGCCTTTGTTCAGGTTGAGTGCGGGCTTGCGTATAGCTATTTTCAAGGATTCTAGGGTCTTCTCATGATCTCCACTTCTTCCTTGGGGATCAGATGTCACTGACCACCTTGCCTTTGTTCAGGTTGAGTGCAGGCTTGTGTATAGCTATCTTCAAGGATTCTAGGGTCTTCTCATGATCTTCACTTCTTCCTTGGGGATCACATGTCACTGACTCTGTTATTCCTGTCATTCTAGTACCAAGATTTCTACCCTTCTCACTGCATGATTTCTCCTTGCACTGTGGACAAGTGATACAGTAAATCACGTCGCAATTCTTGAGGGGGTCAGACTTATCTTTCGGTTTCACTAGGTTGGACCTGAGGGTGTTAAAAGATTTGTGGTAACTTGATAGCCCATGGTTTCTGAACACTCGCTGTATCACTTCTGACATCCCTTGCATGTAGGGAATCTGTACGGGAATTCTGGGTTGTGAGCTATCTGAGGTTTCTGTTGCCTTATGTGGTTCTCTCTTCTGAGGGGTTGGAATGACCAAAGTCTGTAACCAATCACCAACAAGACTTCTTTGACGTACTTGATTTTTTCCTTCCTGTCTGTCTCTTCTGTGACTAGGCAATCTGCTCATCTATAGAGAGTACCAATTCAAGTACTGACCAGTATGGTTAGGCTTCCTGTACACAGAACTTGTGCATGTGACTGAGAATTGCACTCATCACGTGACTCAATGCAAAACCAAGGTGCATAACAGGTGCACTTTGCCATCGAAGTCAGATGAAGGAAGAACATCCCTTCAAGACGTACAAAGCAGAATCAGTAGCAGCAGCAGCTTTTTCACTTTTTTCTATGATGAATCCAGATGCTTACAGATCTTTACTAGATGATTTAGATAAGAAGTAGTCTATCTCTTAAACACTAATGTGAGAAGGCTTTTCAGTTTAAAAAACAAACAAATAGACTCATGACATGAAATATAAAATAAAAAGATCTCAAATCTACCAGGAAGACGACTAGCACCCTGAAGAAGGCCACATCCACCCAGTGGAACAGAATTTGAACAGTGAAAAGACCCATATCCAGAAGGTGGGAAAGAACTTGGATCCTGGGGAGGCCCATATCCAGTAACTGGACAGGAATTAAGTCCTTGAGAAACTTCATATCCACTACATGAAGAACTGACACCCTGAGGAGCACCAGATAGACCTTCTTTTGGTGAGAGGATAAACAATAACCACCTCCAAAGTCTATGCCTTCTAATGGTGTGATTGGATATGTGCCTGCTGGAAATGCAATGCAAAAATTGAGCTTCAGCCCTTAAGTCTACATATTAGATTTAGAAAAGTACAGTTTTCATGAAATTATTTTACCTGACATCTCAAAAGTGAGTTTGGTCAAAAAAGTGAGCTTACGCCTTTCGCCCAACGCTCAATTTTCACACTTTGATGCTCTAATAGGCATACTATATAAATTTGAGACATTGTGGCTCAAACAGGAACTTTAACTACTCAACCACAGCGGTTCATCTTCGGCTCTGATGTTTTGTGTAAAATACTATTATTGTTGGGCGTTTTTCAAAGATAAAAAATTGGATATTCTAGGTTGGTTATAGAAGACTCGGACGGGAAGTTTCATGCAGATTCCAAATATGTGATTAGCTTTTATTAGTGAATTCAACTATCCATCATATGTAGGAAAGTATTGTCCCAAAAGTACACCATAATCCGATTACCATACCTTCACTGAATCACCATGTAACTGTTGGAATCTAATAAAATGCAAATATCAAAGGGGGGGAGACATTGACCTGTAGAAACGTATATATATATTTTAACCTTATCTATAAATGCCAAAATAATCCCCCAATATGCAGAAAAGTAACCAGAAGTAAGCATTAGCATTCAGATTATCTTGAAAGTCAGGGAGCGCCTTTACATAAGATATAGCTTTGAAAGTGCAAATAACTAAACTTCCTGACCGATGGCTGATAGTTACATGAAGGAAACTCCCTTCAGATGAGAATATTGCATAGTGTTCAGATTACAATGTTCAGTTGACAGTTGACAGTGGACACCACGTTTACCACACCATCTGAATGAAGAATAATTAGGGGCTGCTTTTATAAATTTATGATTTGATTGATTGATTGATTGATTGATTGATTGATTGATTGACCTAATGTGTTGAGAGCAAGTTCATGGAGTAGTATTTTCTATCATAACTGGTACTGAATATCAAAATATAAATTATAGGATGAAACACTTTTTTTTGCCTGATCTACATCATCTAATTCTTATTATTCTAATTGGTTTATATAATCGCATTTATTTCTTAATCCTACAATTTTTATTTTGATATTCAGTCCCATTTTTTAGCAATGATAGAAAATGTTACTCCACAAACTTGCTGTCAGCACATTAATGACCTATGATAACTGACATATTTCCAGTGACCTGGTGAGAGAGAAGTAATTCATGGAACCTGCTGATTGTGGACTCCTTTGCTTACCAACCATTCATATATTGTGTAGATGTACTAAGACAATAAACACTATGAAGCTACAAAAATAAACTCTTTTTGTATTAGTCACCACTTTTGAGACCCAAGCTTAATTCCAACCTTTTAGGGCTTAGGTAGAGATTACACTAATAACAATAATTACAGGCAAACATAAGACTTTGTAAATAAAGGCAAGTTCAACAATACATGCAATCAGCCAAAAAAAAAAAGGCAGAAACTGAAAGGTACAGGTAAGTAGCTGGGATTTGACAAAGCAGTATCCAAACAATGGTTGGTATATCTTTTGGTATTATTATTATAATGTACCAATAATTTGAAGTACTTCAAAATCAATCCAATATCATGCTCATTGTATTGCATGGCAGAATTTGAACAAGTTATCCTCATAGACAGTTTCTAATAATTTTTCAATTTTATCAATAGAAAGTGTCAGTTATTCCTGAAGGAAACATAAAAAACATCAACAACAGAAATAACGTGAGCTTTTACTTTGCAATATATTATACTAATTTGCCAATAATTTCCATAATTTTGAGAAATGAACAATTTGACTTTATTCCAAAACCAATATAATAGTTTAAATGTTATCAATCTTGCTTCTTGCTAGCAAAAATAGTCTTTAAAATAACAATAAAAACACTGAAGTAGAATACATATTTTCATTACTTTGTTTCTTTTCAAAAGGGCTAAGAGAACTGGAAAAAAGCAGGATAAAGGCAGCAAATTGCAAGTCTGAGCAAACTGCATAAGATATAGGGAAATATGTCTAGAAATCTGTCCACTAAAATTTGGTCCCCTTTTGAAAGATCACCGCCAAGCCAACAATCCTTATTACCTGAAACAAAGCCTTCTGAGATACATGTACCAAGATTTGACTCAACTGAAAAAACAATCTCTCACATACAGTCTCACAATGAGTCTACAAAAATCAAAATTGAACCAAACCTCAAACAGCCAGCATCCAAGGAACCAGTGGAACATACGGATTTATGTAAGCCTTCTGAGATACCAAGATTTGAGTCTACTGAAAAAACAATCTCTCCCAAACAGTCTCACAATGAGTCTACAAAAATCAAAATTGAACCAAACCTCAAACAGCCAGCATCCAAGGAACCAGTGAGTAGACGCAAAAAGATCTTTGGTTCAATTGCTCCCAAACAATATCTAGGTGATGGAAGTGGTGATCCAAAACTCTTCAAACAAATCATATCAAGGGGAATCCTTGATCCAAAGTACTTTGAGCTAAAAAGACTTTGCTGTGGTCTTGCATATATTGGAAAGAAAGGGGAAAAGATGTGGATTGATTTTGCACAGTGTGAGGATCATAAGTATAAATCTTCAGAAGATTCAGACAATAATGATTCGATCTTAGATGATGACACATCATCACAAACTGCAACAACAGAAATGGAAGTTGATAACAGCACAGAGAATAGAAACACTATCACAGAACAGGAAAGAGCGACCACGATTGAGGAGAGTACCTCCACTACCAACAGCAAAGCTAAGAGAACAATTTTAGGTCAAATTGATCCTAATTGATTCTATTGTCCTGACACTAATTTTATTACACTACATTTAGGCCTGTAACATGTTTTATTTATAATAGAAATTAGGTTACTTAGAAGCACAACACTTTTGGTATAACTGTGGCATTTTACTTTAATCAATCATTTCTTTCAGTTAAATGTCTTGTGAAAAAAATTATCTGGCAAAAAGTGCACAATAAGACACGAGAACTCACCAGCATTTGCAATATATTATTGATCAGACATTTGAATTCATTTAACTTGTTCGAATTTATTTACTTTTTATAAATTTTATTTCTAACTTATGCATGGTTCCATAATCAATCGAACTATCTTTTGTAACATAACTTCATTAAAAATAAGGATGTCCTTTTGTTTGGTTCATAATTAGACATGGTAGTTAGAAATCACAACTGGATAGTCCAAATTCTGTTGTAACTTCTATAAGGAGAAACGTTAAGTTTTTATGTATCATAATGAATATATAATGTAATTGCTAATTGTGGAACCAAATTGTGCCACATGTTCTTCATTTTATTTTTTATTTTTACGGATCCGCAGTTGTGCAATGAGTAATGTCCTGCTCATTCAATATTCCATGTTTAAAAGAAATAAGCAATCCTGAAGATAAGATACAGTGAAATAGACTTGAGTAAACTGCATAAGATATATGCCCATAAAGTAGATGTTGGACGGTTTTTACATATTGTACTCAAACTGGATATCATATGGATATGGATTTATTATTATTATTTTTATTTATACCAGAGCTGGATCAATTATTATAAAATATATTTTCATAAAAAATCTTCTAGTATCATCCATTGTGTTAGATCACCAGTTCCTCATATTAGGCAACCCCAACAACCTCTCTTATCCGGATATTTTGATTTGCTGAATTAAATGTCCATCCAGCTTCCCAACATGTCTGGAAGAGGTTGTACATTATATTAACTGTTGTGTATTTGAACATACAGAATACCACTATCAAAGGACCCACACCCATATACAGTGCCACCTCTTTTATCCATATATCCTTACTCCGAATAATTCTATCGACCAGATCCTCATTTTCTTCTGGATGTACACTTAGAGCTTGCCTACAAACACATACATGTAATTATTTGGCTTTATTGAACACAAGGGTGGACAATCACAATGCACTAAACATTCGTTGCATACTACCTTCGTGGTTACGTCTAGTAACAAAACAAAGCATGTTTTTTAATTCATATTTTCAGATAATATAGCTGTATGTCTAATACACAGGCTATAAAATGAGGTTCAATCAAATCATCTTTGTAGGAATATTGATGTATGATATACAACTTCAAACCAAATTGATAGATGAGTTGCTGTAAAAGGTATTTCGTGAATATCGTCTGTCATTGTCAAGTGTCACTCTTCATCGCGTACATACATCTACGTGGTTTCTTATATTCGCCTACGCCTGACTTGTCCCTCATCCAGATATCTTGATTTTCCAAACGTCCATCCAGCATTCCAATGTGTCCGATTAAAAGAGGTTATAGGGTAAGTGCCCAGTGTCCCACTCCCAAAATTGTACCACATGATAACCTAGGCTATTGAAATTCCAACTTAAATACATGTAGACATCTGTTTAAAAGTCCCCCTAAATTGACATTTTTGTAACAATGCCTATAGGCAGGAATAAATTTTATTCCTGCTATATGAATTGGATGATCATAGTAAAAATAATTATAAAAAATGTATATATGTATGTATAATATATTATGCTTTGCTAGTGACTAGATAGAGGCAAACCCGCCCTCGAAATTTAGCAACGAACGTTTATTCCCGCCCTCAGTTCCCTTAATTAAGACTCAATTTCTTAGAATTATATGTAGAGGACATTTTCCATAAGGTGAAAGAAACTTCATCAGCCATAGCCAAATTTCTAGACAAATCCATAATCCTACTGGTCTACATTGACCATAGATCATATAATTTTTATGACTCATAAGTAATATTTATCTTATGAAAATATAAGTAAGGGATGATGTATATTTTGTCACCCTTCGCAAAAATGGAACAATATTCCATTTCGAACGAGGGGGGGTGGGGGGGGTTCAGTCAAGTTTTGGATACACCTCTTTTTTTGTGGGTCTAATATTTCATGGCACGCGCTAAAACTTTTCATACCAGAATTCTAATATTTTCTATTTAATTGTGGCATTAAAAGGATACAGAGCAGATATCACACTTTCATTAATATTATGATTCCATTACATGATGTACATTCCAGATATATAATAAGTATTATCTATATGGCATATATAAGTAATATTTGAATGAATATCGCGAAACACTATGTAGATATCTGTCTATGCCAAATAGTAGCTTTAGTCTAGATTGCAGAAAAATGCATTAAATTTTCAAAATTTTCGGGGGGAGATCCCCCTCGCCCCCTCGCGCAGGAGGGGGTGTCCCCCTTCCCGCACCCACCCCCCGCGGCGCCTGTGGCACCGCATACACGGCGCCACTATCTCGGCTTCGCCGAGTTTATTACATTTAACAATTTCATTAGAGATTGACTTGGCACAGGCTACAGCACATGAATTGTGCAAAAACACGATTATCGCGGAAAAAACGGCTTGTAAAAGAATGCTATTGCCACCTAATCGAACGAATAAAATTTATCCGACACGATTAAACACTAACACGTTTAAATAACGATGTAATTTAAGAAAAATGTAAAAAATACCTAACAAAATTTGTAACATCCGCCATAGCGAGGTGCATTTCGTCATCTGAAACGGGCTTACACAAGAAATGATGACGTATTACGCAAGTAATCAATGATTAGCCTTTATTACACACCGAAACATGTCAACACCGACCATACTGCGATGTGATTAGGAGTAGCACTACACAAGCTCATTATCATAATTTATGCATATGTATGCTGGTTTCAAAGAATCAGCCTTACTCAAGCGCGCATCGCTGTTGCATATTGTTAATAGCGCTTTCGATAAACAATATGTTAGCAGACAGGTGGCAGCGCGATAATAAAGAGCATTATTGTTATCTTGATCTGGGGAGTTTCAATAGATTTCTTAAAATATGTAGAATATTATGGGCTCAAAGTGTGATAATAAGAATCAGCATCAATACTTTGAATAATAGAACCTTCTAGGTGCAACCGGCTTGTGCAGGTAACAATATATTTTGATTTCTTTATGTGGAAGTTATGTCCTGCTGGTTCCTCTGATATCCGGGTAAAACGCAGTATGTTGCTTTTTTACAAGTGAAAATGGAGTGTTTAATGTATTTCAACATCGACTTAAATTCTCCCATGAAGTTAGATTTGGTCACGAGCTATTCCAGAATGAAATACATATATCACAACAACCACATTACTATATTTATTTCTTAGTGATGATAAAGATTAAATGTTGTAAAATCAAAGAGCTGCCAAATTTTCGGAGCTGTAATGTAATTCAATACGATTTCCACCAAAAAACAAAAATCTCGAAAATCCCTTCTAATAGAAACAAACATAAATTTACTTTGAAGCAACCTCTCTACCCCACCCCCCCCCAAACCTCACTAATACAATCATTTAGCACGAACAAAGTTCGTTGCTAAATAATTATACTATCTTATTACAGGTAACTGGTTAGTTTGATTCAAATTCTCATGCACAATACAGTTACATCATTAGATTTTTAAAAAAAAACAGGCGTTGGGAAAAAAAATCATAATTACCTTCTTTCATAGCTTCCATTTTTCTATTGAGTTCCTGAAGCTCATTGTATTCCGATGAACCTTTCATTAGAATGTACTTGTTTCTTGCGTCCACATAAATAGCATGCAACGCATGATTTTTCATAATAGAACTTCTTTCGTCAAAAAGATCTTTCAGTTCATCCAATGACATCTGAAAAGTTACTGTTTAAATAATTATACACCATATGACAAATGTGCATAGAATTTTGAAAATGTCAAAAAATATAAATAATGTAGATACAATAAATGAAATAGCACTGGACAGTAGTAATGACAAGTTCTTATTAACAACAAAGTTATTGGAAAGAATTACATATTTCTTTACCCCTCCAGTTCCGCTAGAAGTACTAAACCTCGAAGAAGGGTATCAGAGACTAGGTTACGACAAATGCTGAATTTTGGCCCCAAAAATGGTGTCCCATTCCACCGCCAAAGGTGCACGACTTGTGGAGACTAAATCGGCGATCTTGAAAATCCATCTCGATTAATGGTAAAGAGTAGGTAGAGACAAGGTAGAGACTTAGTAGCGACATGTCCACATCATGGCGATACGCGGTTACGACATAAAGATAGACCTGGTCTTGACCAGGTTTTTGTTCAAACCAACTCACCACCAAGTCCTCATCATGTCTTTATCTAGTCTCCATCTAACTTTATCTACTCGTTACCACGTTGAAGTAATCTATACACCATATGACTTGATAAATGTGCATGGTAGAGAATTGATGAGGACATGGTCTCGAGTAAAAAATATAGGTTCGAATACGACTTGGTGGCGATCTTTTTATTGATTTTTTTAGTATTAACCAAACAATGACTTTTAGTTGAGCTGCATGTCTGTGCAACTAAAAATTGACTGTCGCTGGTGTGCCGGGCGACTTTTTTCGGAAACTAGATAACAGTAGCTCCATTGACCTCTTGGAGACAGATGAAGACATGGTAAAGACATGGTAGAGACATGGTGGCGAGAAGTCTCTATCTATAATTGGCTTTGGAATGGAGGGGTTAAAAGGCAAACTTACATTCTTGAATTCTGGATATTGATTTTCTTGTATTTCATTATAAAGAAGGACAGCTTTTTGATCTCGAGTCCATCTACTATAAAATCTCGTGCTGACCTTTTTCATTTGTTCCTTTATTCTGTCTATTTCTGTCCATTTTCGTACCTGTAACATACATTTTAATTATTCAAGTTCTTTGCAATTAATGAAAAATGTTATATACCAAGTACAGGTGTTGGGTTCTGGACCATCAAAAACCTATTTCTATCTGACGTTTGCAACAGTCCAACGTGAAAGAAACTGTCCAAATTTCTCTAATGATTTCAAATAAAATAAAAGTTTTTAGCCATTTGAGCATTTGAGAGCAACTGTTTGAGAGGTTCCAATAGATATCTAAATACTGTATATTTGTTGTAAAATGTGTATCAGATGTCACTTCAATTACTTTACGCTACCTATTCTAACAAATTATTCTATGAAAATTACAACTGGTAAATATTCCTCTGATTTCATGGTGAGGGAAAATGTACATAATTTCAATGAACTTAATGAAACTCAGATTCTTGGCCTTGCCATATCCAATGAAATGTTTGTGAAAGTGACTATCCATGATCAAAACCTGCAAAAGTAGTTTTAATAAGAGGAAATATCTTTGCACTTACTTTTTAAGAGACAGTATTATTATATAAAAAACAGTCTGTTTTAATTGCATAATCTCCTACCAAAATGTTTCATGACACAGTTTTATATTAATTTATATATTGTAATTATATGTGTTACTAGGTTCTAGTCTTTCAATAAATCATACTTGAGTGGATCAAATACATGCATGTATCTGTATCTGTCTGTTTGCTTCGCAAAGCCATTCTGGGTATCATGCGAAGTGGGGGGAGGAAGGGAGGTGGCACTGCTTAGGTGTGGGCAGCCCGCACAGCCACCTCAGAGTCATATATCTGGGCCTCCTCTATAGGGTTGTGGCTACAGCAGCTCTTTTATATTTCAAGATCATTCCACTCCGAAATAGTTTTTGGGAAGAACGAATTTTTGTAAATGGCTGTTTTTGCTGGGATTTGCCTAAATTTATACTGGTGATTTGCTCATGTCCTTGCATCAGGTCTGACCAGGATATTGTCAATGGCTATTTCCGCTTTCCCTGCAAGGATCTTGCCCATGAGAGCCAGCCTGATCTTGCAGCGACATATTTCCAGACTGTCCCACCCAAGTTTTCTCATCATTTTTGATACACTGCAGTCCACTTGATGGTTTCTCATGACAAAACGACCAAAACCCATTCAGAGGAAGGTCGTTAATATGTAGTAGAAACAAAAGAGGCCCCAAAACAGTACCTTATGGCACGCCAGATGTCACCGGGCCTGCTGCAGGCCTGTCACCGTCAGCCACCACACTCTGTTTACTCCCCTTCAAAAAGGATTTGATCCAGGAGTGGATGGAACCATCAATGCCATGGTGCTTAACCTTTTAAGTAATTTATCATGGGGTACTGTATCAAAGCTTTAGCAAAATCTAGTATGACTATGTCAATTTGGCGTATTTCATCATAACTCATCATGAGGTCATGCATAGTTGTAACCAATTGTGTTTCACAAGACCTCATAGCACGAAACCCATGTTGAAATGGTGAAAGTACTCCATAGTTATCCAGATGATCCAATCCATGGTGGCGGATTATGTGTTCCATCACAGCTTGCAACTGATAGATGTCAATGACACTGGGCAATAGTTTTCAGGTAAATGTTTGTTGCCTTTTTTGAAAATTGCGGTAATGAAAGCAGACTTCCAGTCAGATGGCAGGTTCCCTGTTGATAGCGACTGGTTGAAACATGCAGTCAGATAAGGTGTAATTTCCAGAACAAGTTCTTTCATTGTATAAATGTGTCAAGACCTACTTAGGATTATAATTCCAAGTCTTCTGTCTGTGTATACTACTTGCTGGGAAATACCACACTCGTGACATCACCTTCTTGGACACAAAAAAATAATAACATAACACACACACATGGCCCCTAATTTGATAAAGGTGAGTCCTAACTCATTGGGACAAGTGACTTAAACTTTACATGAGTCACAGGAAAATTTTATGACTCCCGAGTAAAATGACACCATATCAAATGTACATGTATTCAATTAATTTTGTGTTTGGTTGTACCTACACATTACTGATTAGATGTGTACAGGTCAGGCAGCTTAATGCTGGTATGAGTGATATTCACGTTTGTGCTGCTGTTGTAATGTGCGATATGCTACCCAGAGAGTTGAGCAAGATAGAGTTAAAAGCTAAAGACATAATATTCGACTCACTGTGACTGAGCATATGGACTAACACCAACCCAACCACATCTCAAATTGCACAATCAGCGCAAACACTAGAGTTGCCCAGTCATTCTGTTGAAGAATTGTCAAATTCAACTACACAATATGCGCTTTGCCTGTGAGTCGGTCCACCAGCTATCCGTCCATTCATGAGAGGTTATTTGGTAGCTTGTTAACAGTTAGTGCAGCCATTTGTGGTTCCTGTCAAGCTAATTTAACTTATGGAACTGATTGATCCCCGGGGGATTGATCCTATTCTTGAAAAGAATGAAACTGGCATAGTGGCCATGCAGACATCATCTTCAACTGAGGAAAAAGCACGTTCCATTTCCGACCGCTTGGAGTGCTGTTCTTGTGTTTAAGGGATCAAGTTAATATAATGAGCTGTATATTGTAACTGTTTATTGCTATCAAAGAAAAACATCTAGAATCAGGGTTGATGTAAGTTGTTGCCCTGTAGCTCTTGGCTACCTGAAAACTGGCCACGCTACCAGCTTTTGGCAGTAGGTAGCTCTGTGGATCCTCTGAACTAGAACCACAAAATATAGTGTTATATAAGCAAGATACAATTCCAAAAATAATATCATCATCTATTTTTATCAAAATATGTATCTTGAACGAACCTCAGAAACAAATATATAGTTTTATTGTAAATGAAGTAACTCGACAGCAGCGCATGGTGACCAACCGGGTTACAATGGTATCATGCACTCATCAAGACTGCTTGGGAAATTTTCGGGGATCAAGGTTAGATGACAAAGAATGTGACAGAAATAGAACCTGCAAGTGTGGCAGAGCCTAATCCGTATGAGAGTAGAAGCAGGCCAAGTATGTACATGTCTCTAAGTGTCAGGGAAGGTTAGCGTAAGGGTCTAACGTGCTTGTCCATGCACATATAAGCCCTTGCGGCTGGGTGGTTATTATTAAGATTTTGTAAATTACATGTTCATACTTGTATATGCCACATGTTAGTATAATAAACAATTTTTGACTTTTGACTTTGACTTTATGGTGTGAACAGGAGAGTTTGAGTCTTCCAAATCTTTACAGTGTTCCCCGAAAATTTCATAATTGATGGAAGACTCTGACTGGAAGTACATGGACCTGGGTGCTTCGTACTAGTACAGGATTATTACTCTAAGAGAATAGAGCTCTACACGCTGGTGTGGAGCAGAGTTATGGTGTGGAGCAGAGTTCGACAATCAGGTCTGCCTTGAATTGTGCAAAGTGTACAAAATTGACCAGACACGGACCACCACATAGACTCTATATGCAACATGCATGGAGTAATCGCAGTGGAACGGAGTAAAATGAATAAAGCTACCCTGAGAGCCTCGAATGATTACAATAAAGAACCATGGGGCGAATTACTCTCTTACATCTATATGGCGTACATGTCCCCCACCCCATCCCTACCCCACCCTCGTAGATTATGCATGCTCCAAAAGCACTAGACATAAGCCATTGCAAGTACAGCGTGGCTAGTCACTAGCCACGCTGTCGGTCATTGTAATGGTAACTCTCTCCCAATCATTAGTTTGTTCTTCAGCAAACTGATGTCCTAGCAGAAGGTTATTTGAAGATGCACTTGCAATGGCTTATGTGTGGCAGATATTCTTAATCTCTTAGTTATTTATGATATTGTACCTTTCCACGCTTAGAATTTCTACGTCTTTCGGCCATTTTGAAAGTAGGAATTAAATTTCACAAAGTACGGAATGAATAATATTTTCTAATGATATAGATCTAGTCAAACATCTATATTGACACAAGGTGGTACAATGCATTACATATATAGAATCATAAATACAGAATATTTACGCATACAGTAGTACACGGGGTGTAAAGGAGAGTAGAATATTAAATATATTATTTCGTTTGTTATATTTTTTCATGAATTACAAATAACGACGCTATAATGTACTGCAGAATAAGTAATAAGCGCGGGAAACTGAATATTATATTTATTGACCACATTACCTGCGGTATTACGTTTGTACGTTGGACTACTAAAGCATACAGGGAAAGTGACTGACTATCCGAGTTAAGTTTAAAAAGTAAAAATGTATAGTTAAACTGACTGAAAAGTATATTATGTTCAGTTGCAATTGAAGATAAAGAAGTTTAGAGTATTGAGGACTAAAAAACAACAACAACAAATCAGGTAATACATTTTTATTTGCAAAAGTTGCTCAAAATAGACTAACCAGCGTTCGTTCTCTTCTCAGTACCCCGTACTTCGTGAGTGAGTTCCTTAGTGTTTAGCTTATATTTTAGTCTACAAATTGCCCCCGTGCATAGATCTACTTCAGTACACAGCGGGAGTGATCATGTAAGTGATAGATTAATTTAAAAAGTTTGCCGAATCCCAGCTGATTTTTAAAGGATCTCTACTATTAAGATATTATTTTACTTCTGAATCCATAGCCTATGCCATAGGTTCGAAGTTTTTTTTTATTAATAACAAGATTAGGTTCGGGGGCTTAATAGGCTAAGTCGGGTTACCAGGTGAGGTGGGCTAACACTTATAAGTTATAGCTACAATGAATAAGAGCCTGTTGTAGATAGTTAACTTGGCAATTTTTTCCTTGAGCTGAACCTTGATTAAAAGGTCATGTCATTTCTCTGTAGCCGTGGTCAACATGGCGCAATCGGTAGCTCGTGAGATGTATGATTTGGCCACCAAGACTGGAAATGATAACAACTTCGTTATGGGTCTTTATGAGGAATGGGCAGAAACCTACGATAAGGTGAGTCAATGACTTTTTTAATGACATTTCCTCTATTTGTATTGCAAAGTGTTAGAAGCCTTGTTGTTTCTGTTTAGCTGAAATATTGAGATGTCTTTCAGCATAGGCCTAAAGTGGACCCTTTATGTTCAATAACGTCCGAATTGAATGATATACATTGTAGACATTAAATCTATGAATATGGTTTTAATAGGATGTTCTTGAGACCGGCTACACGCCCCCTCAACGTGTGGCAGACGTTGCCTGCCGTTACTTAAGTCCTGCCGAGAGCCGCTTATTGGACGCTCCGTCTGTTATTTGAGCAACCGTGATGAAAGTACAACAAGATGCATCATATATTTTTATCTTCCCCATACTCTGAGGGTCATGAAACTGCTTGATGCCATTGCAGGAAGTTGGTGCGGGCTGAGAAAATCGCACATTTGTTAACAGCCTAAGGCGAAAAGGTTCAAACTACACATATCTCATATAATTTTCAGAAAATTCATCAAAGCTCATTGAAAAGCATGTTAACTTATGTATAATAGATGTGTGAAAATAAAAAATAATGTATTGAAGACAAATCATGATTAAAAATCTATTTTATTCATCAAAATAACCCAAAAATGCGTATAAAATCCTTTCGGCTTTGAATATTTTGAGGCGCTGAAATGTCTCTATCTTCAAAATGAATCAACATAATGCTCTGATTAAAATTTTAGAATTTACTTATAATACACCTTCATACTTTAACATCATTAAGAATTATCTGTGTCACTTTTTCTTGTTTGTACAACCTATGATGCTACCCCCACCCCTAAATATGAAAAAAATGATGGTTTTCACTAATAATGACTAAAATCTATAAGAACTGTGTCTAAAGGAAATAAACATTATAAAATAAAATAGAACCATTGTTTTGACATTCTGTGTCTAAAGAGGAAGATTTGTTTCAAAGCATTGTAATGCTAACTGATATGTTTCTAGCCTTTCTTCTCTCATATAGTCAACAAATGCATTTGAAATACAACAAAATCTATAATTCCTGTGCCACATGAATGACCATCTTGAAATTGTAAAGTGATGATGCTAGAAAAGTCCTGTCAAATAAGCAATAATACATTTCATTTGCCCCTTGATGTTTGCCTATCAATATGACTATTCTAGGTTACCTTGCAATTACTTCGTAGCCTTAAATGTTATCTCTACCTCTAAGTGGCTGAAGTTCTTGATTTTTACCAGGATTGATACAAATATACATTTCGTCTCATAATTTAGTGTTTGATACCAAACAGAACATTGTAATGCATAATTCTTGTTCCCAAACCAAAGAGACACATATGAATAAAATCATATTTTACATCACAGTTCACAGTGCACAGTTCATTATTTTCATGTCATCACATGAAATTAGTTCTTATTCCTGTAATTTTGCTTCATATGTTGTGTTTGCCCACTGAATTGCAATCTTCTTTCAGTCAAAAAGGACCTGTTGCAAAGCTGTCAGAATGTAGGTTTAACAAACTTTGGCTTGACTACGCCATTGAAACCACTGAAAACAAAGATCTCAAGGGGTCAGGAGGCATCATAGGTTTGACAATGAGAGGCAATGCTCTACATAGATGGTTTCTTGCTCCACCAGTAAGTGCTGCTTATACTAATGAGTACTTAAAAACTCTGAAAGAAAAAGATGATAAAACTGTTGATCCTATGCACATATCAAAGGCTAGAGAAGACCGTTGGAACAATGATGTCAAAAAGATCAGAGCATTGTTCTCTGGCCCTTATGTAAATCCACATGCGGTAAATAATTGTGAGCCCGGGCTAGTCAATGTTGCCACAAGACGTGTAGCATCAGAATCTGTTCAGAAAGGCCTGTGTAATGCCCTCGTGAATGGTGAGAATATGGCCAAAAGATTTGTAGAAAACGATTGACATTAGTCCCTGATCATAAAAGGAGCCTGTTTGCAAGGAGCCTGCAATGCCACATTCAAATGGTAAAACCATGTCTGAAATGAGAAGGAAGGTAATAATTAAAAAGAGGAATATCTCAATTGACCCTGAGCTGATGTATCTTAGGCTAATGGCTGTTAAGGTTACTGTGAACTCTTTTCTTACGATTTTATTAAACTTTGATTTTCTTACTCATTATTGCTTTAATTCTTACAAATTACACCTTATTTTGTAGATAATTATCTAATCTAATGACACAACATGTTTTGAATTGTATAGATTGATGAACATTTTTTCATAAAGCAATTAGTGAAAAATTTACAACTTTGCCTGTGAAGCATATAACTGATAGTAAAACATCAAAATGACCGAAATCACTATTCAGTTACAAAATTTGTATATTTATCTAGGAAACCTTGCCTCAAATTTTTTATATTTTTCCCCTTTATCATTTTACATGCATTTTAAGTTTTAAAGCCACTTATTTTCCGAATTTTCTTGCAAATCAATACAAAAACGTTCATAATTCATCAACGAAATAAAAAAATCAAAATCCCTAGTATGGTTTTCTTCAGAATGCATATATCTTCAAATATATACACGTTTGTGAAAATTTGTTTTCACGGTTAGAGAGAAATATAAAAAGAAAAATTAATCCACTATGCAAACTTAGTTTTGAGAAAATGGGCTTTAAACATGGCCAATCAATATACATGGACAGTAGTTGCTGCCTATAACATGTATCATATAAGAAAAACTATTGATGATTATTGATAAAAGGTTCATTTTAAAAAGATGTTTTTCTTTATCATTTATAGCATACAAACCAATGAAAATGTAAAAATTTAATTTTTAGTCCATATAACCCTATAAGCCTGCAAAGAATGAGTCATTGTTTTTCACTCCGGGTTGGTCTTCACAAAATGGGTTGTAATGGGAAAACTCTTGAAGATAAAAGGTTCATTTCAAAACATGTTGTTCTTCATAGTTTACAGTATAATAGATATTAAAAAGCTGAAATAGAATATTTTTCCCTTAAAGAGTTCATAGTACCCTTAATGCAGTTAAAAATGTACCCTTTTCAAGAGTGATGTCGTATGAAAATTCTCCAATTTCATTAAGTCTTTTTGATGAAGATGGAACCATGACCACCTGCAGCAAATCTGACTTCATGCATAAACTTGAAGATCAGGTTCCAGAGCGCATCACTAAGTTGACAGCACGTGTGGATGTCATGATATTGGATGGCCATGCAGTTATAGAAAGTCTCCTGCTGCCTGATATTGTTCTTCCTAAGACCTTTGAATACATGGCAAAACAGTTTCTGGACCACATAATTAGAAAATGCAAGTCTATCGGTGTCATTTCTCAGATCCATATTGTATTTGATAGATATCTTCCATGCAGTATCAAGTGTCAAAGAAGAGATGTATGTAGCACAGGCAAGGCAAGACACAAATACTTGGTAAAGGGGGATGCTACCCTGCCACAAGGTATTAGTTGGAAACATTTTCTCTCTTTACCAGAAAATAAAGCCAGTCTTGCCAGGTATTACACAGAATATATAACCAAGCAAGGAAGTAGTTTTACTCAGGGTCTTTGTATATACATCAGTGGTGGGCAAGACGAAGATTGTAAACAAATTACAACATCAATACAATCAATGCCAGCATTGAAATCATATGCTGAAGAAGCAGATACAAGAATAATTCGTCATGCTGTTAATGCTGCCAATTCACTTGTGGTCTGTAGTCCTGATACTGACGTATTAGTATTGCTGATACACCATCATAGTATGTTTAATGCTGCAGATATTCATTTCATGACAGGGAAAAAGGAGAAATTATTTGACAACACACGTTTTATTCCTGTTCATTTGATCCATCGCAGCATGACCGAGGATCAGCTGGATATCTTTCTTCCCGTGTTTGGACTGTGATACTGTCAGCTCCTTTCGTTATATTGGAAAAAAGAAAGTATTTAATGCTATGATGGGAGACGCTGCTGTTGTAAAGGAGATGGGGACCTTAGGCAATACAACTCAAATAGAGACTGTGGAGAAAGTTGCTGCAGAACGATTTGTATGCACGTTGTGTGGGAACAGGAGCATTGGTTCATTGAATGAGCTGCGATGTTTGAAAGCAGAAAAGGGCACCTGTGTTAAACATCTACCTCCAACTCATGATAGCTTTTTCTTGCATCTCCTCCGTACAGTATACCAGCTTTATGTATGGAAACAAACAACAGTTGCCATGAATGTCTATGCGAGTCCAATAGAATATGGTTTTGAATCCGATGTCGGATGAATATGAAATAATTCTGAAAATGATGTCCCAAACTGCAGCAGCACCAGAGCTTTTGAATAACATTGTATGTGATAGCCATGACTCATGTTCTTTGAATTGTGTATGCATTAAAAACAATCAACCCTGTACAAAAGCTTGTTCTTGCGAAGTGGAAGAATGCACCTGACATTGATATCATGACAGATGATTTTGAATAGATACACAGGGTAATTTAGGAAAATAGTATATTGAGACATTTTACGACAAAGTATGGCTATGGCAAATGAAACTGATCATTTCAAATTTAAATGATGAATGTGAAATATGTAAACATTGTCAGGGGGGTGTTTTGAGTCGCTGGGCGGTTGGTATAAACAGTGGCATTAAACACCTCAATGTAAAACAAATAAAAATAATGAACTGTGCATATGTAAAATATTATTTTATTTATGTCTTTGTCTCTTTGGTTTGGGAACAAAAATTATGCATTCCAATGTTCTGTTTGGTATCAAACACTAAATTATGAGATGAAATGTATCTTTGTATCAATCCTGGTAAAAATCAGGAATTTCAGCCAATTAGACGTAGAGATAACATTAAGGCTATGAAGTAATTGCAAGGTAACCTAGAATAGTCATATTGATAGGCAGGCATCAAGGGGCAAATGAAATTTATTTCATTGCTTATTTGACAGGACTTTTCTAGCATCATCACTTTACAATTTCAAGATGGTCATTCATGTGGCACAGGAATTATAGATTTTGTTGTATTTCAAATGCATTTGTTGGCTATATGAGAGAAGAAAGGCTCAGTGACAAAAATTGGCACAGGCCCGTTGGCCCGAGGCCAGTACAACCTTGGAAGGGCCAGTAACTTTCCCCAAACATTGGCCCGGCTGGCAAACATAAATTGTATTGGAACATTCATCTGTGCCGTGTATTTTTATATGTAAACAAAATAATGCACTATTTAGCGATTGATTTTATATTCAGAAATTTTTGGTTTGGCAAAAATTTTCAATGGTTTACTGTAGTCACATTTCATCATGGCATGATTTTTTTTCTTCAGACCACTTGTAAATAAATTCAAATAAGTGTGTGGTTGCCTTTTTTTCCCGCTCAGATTAAAAAAAATTCTGGGGGCCATGCTTAGTGATGTTCAGCTCCTTCAGCGCTGGCAGGGCCAGTAAGGTATCAGAAGTGCCAGTGAAAATTTCAAAACACTGGCCCGTCTGGCCAGTTTGGGTTACTCTCCAATTTTTGTCACTGAAGGCTAGAAACATATCACTTAGCATTACAATGCTTTACATCTTCCTTTAGACACAGAATGTCAAGGTTCTATACAATGCATTAGCGGTTCTTATAGATTTTAGTCATTATTAGCGGAAACCGTCATTTTTTCATATTTAGGGGTGGGGGAAGCATCATAGGCTGTACAAACAAGAAAAAAGTGACACAGATAATTCTTAATGATATTAAAGTGTCAAGGTGTATTCAAAGTAAATTCTAAAATTTTAATCAGAGCATTATGTTGATTCATTTTGAAGATAGAGACATTTCAGCGCCTCAAAATATTCAAAGCTGAAAGGATTTTATACGCATTTTTGGGTTATTTTGATGAATAAAATAGATTTTTAATCATGATTTGTTTTCAATACATTATTTTTTATTTTCACACATGTCTTATACATAAGTTAACATGCTTTTCAATGAGCTTTGACGAATTTTCTGAAAACTATATGCGATATGTGTAGTTTGAACCTCTTCGCCTTAGGCTGTTAACAAATGTGCGATTTTCTCAGCCCGCACCAATTTTCTGCAATGGCATCAAGCAGTTTCATGACCCTCAGAGTATGGGGAAGATAAAAATATATGATGCATCTTGTTGTACTTTCATCACCCCCCACATGCCTATCCTGCTGCTCTACTATATGCCAGACAACAATTGGTAGGTATATTTCAGCAGCAGCAGCAGCAGAAGCAACAGCAGCAGCAGCAGAAGCAGAAGCAGAAGCAGCAGAAGTTGAAGCAGCACATATTTTGACACCTCCTTACTCCCTTCCTTCTCTCAATGGTTTTCTATTGTTGTTTGTCTTAAATCTTGTATTTAGATACTTTGACTGTAATGTTCCAGATTCCTATGATGGTGTTGTTATTGCTGGTGTGTTTGCCCCGGGTCATGCTAAAGGCGACTGTCTGCCAGAACTCATACGGGTCACAAAACCAGGTAATGAGGTATTAAATGTTTATACAGATTACAAAATCATATAAAGTATTCAAACGGATTAAAAAAAAAAAAAGGTAATTTTGTTTGGGGAAAATGTGGGCCTAGTGTTTCATCTCCTTCACTGAATCATTGATACCATCTTTCATCGTTTACAGGCGGGTACATTATAATTGCCATCAGGGCCAAGTACATGAGCAGTCCCAAGTATCAGGAGGAAGTTATGAAACCAATGGAGGATCTAGAGGGAGCTGGTCTCTGGAAATTGATAGAAAGAGAAGAATTTTCAGGCTATGTCTTTGAGGATGATGATAAGGGACTGATGTTGGTCTACAGAGTTCTTTGAGATGTCTAAGCTTATCATCTTTGTGTTTGTTTATTATTACTATGAGAACAATAAGTGTTTGTTATGAATTTATTTTGGTCATATTATATCTTCATGCACAAAATGTAACCTCTGTAACTAGGTAATGAAACAAGAGCAAGTAATCATTAAACTTTAATTGATCTTTCACTTTTTAGTTGATGTCATACGCAAGTTTTTTGTTTAGCTTTCCTGGTTAGTAGAATAAACATATGTTCAATTAAAAATAACATTTGTATTGAATCATTTACAGAAAAACAAAAAAACATTCACGTTACAAAGAGGCAAAAAAATATTCCATTATAAAAATCAGTATATTTATTCAATATGCTGTAGAAATAGTTTACAGAATATGATCTTTATCCAGATCATCAAGAGGCATATTGGCGTCAAATAACATGTTACCAAGATGGCTGTGATGAAGCATGCCAGCATTATTTTGCAGCATTTTTCTGGTGGATAGACAAGTTCACCTTCAGATCTAACTAGATCTATTGGTAGGAAGAGGGAAAGGAGGGGGTGGAGGGCGCCACCCTGACCTACCTCTCCCTCCCATACCCCCCCCCAATAGAGTGGCTGGCGGCACCACGCAGACGAGCAGCACGAGAGATAGGGAATTTATCATTGGAAAATTGCGCACGATAACACACGGTGCATAGGACGGCCTAATTTTGCACAGCACACGTCATTTCGGCCTCTCGGGAAGAAAGCATGCACGTGCACATGTTTGGGAAAATGTAGAATGA
>CM032667.1:1044548-1064450 GCA_019095985.1 Streblospio benedicti | reverse complement strand
TTTTTTTCAAAAATTTATTTGTAAAATTGGGGGCTGTTAAAATTTTTAAGTACTTTTTAAAATTTTCAAAAATTAAATTTTTTCTAAAATTTTTTGTTTTTATGAAAAAATTGGATGTCTTTCAAACCTCATTAGTCCCATTAAAATTTTTTAAAAATTTCTTTAACCCCTTAGTTTTTTTCAAACTAAAAGATGTTCTTTGTAAATTCCCATACAAGCGAAAATTGAACTACTCCTTTTTTTTTTACTCTACATTCCTTGAGATCATTTTCCCCAAGAAGTTTTCATTAGGAAAACGAATGAATGTTTTTCTCTCTAAATTTTGGGAAGGGAAGTTCTTAATAATATAAACTTAAAAGGTTGAAATCAAGAAACAGTTTCACCAAGGTTAAGTGCGAAGACATACCAACTGATACGTTCAGAATGGCAATGTGGAACAAATCTGACCAAGGCAAAAACGCAGCTCTACCCCTACCAAGTGAAGCACTCCCCCCTGGAGCAGACCTTCCAAGAAGACAGTGGGTAGCACTGAACAGAGCAAGAGCAAAGGTGGCAAAGACAAGAGACAACATGTGCCTATGGGGATTTTTCCAAAACGAAGCCTGTCAGTGTGGTGAGGACCCAAAGACCATAGAACATATCCTGCAGGAATGTGAAATGAGCACACACTGTTCAGATTTTGACCTGAGGGACGCAAATGAGACAGCCCGACAATGGTTGGAGATATGGTGTGACAAGATATGATGAACATTTATTTTGTTACATTAGCACTGGTAAAAATAGTTAAGTTGAAAAAAAAAAATAAGCTGGCGGCTAAAGCCTGACAGATTCTTTGAAATAGGTATCACATATATGAAAGATTACATTGATAAAATGATGGATCATTTAAGTAGTGAGTTTAAAGAAAGAAAGTTATTGATTGAAGATTTTTACCCAAATTTTTTTATTAATGCATGTTTTCAATCTAGTAATTTTAAATTCAATTTTAAATTTACAAAGAACAGAGAGCTTTGGTGGAAGTTGCCATTTTTAAAAGCATCATGAAATTACAAAAAATATCAATCAAAAAGATCAACAACTTAGTTTGTTTAAAAGCATCATCAAAGTAATATACAATTGTTGTGTTTATAAACGCTGTGCAATGAAAAAGGATTATTGAAGACCTCCCCGGAAGCAAAGTAAGACCTTTTATCAAAATTAAACTATGCAACTCAAAGTGCATGCATGTTGTGTCAGAAGTTTTTACCAAAGGCAGAGTAAACATGTGTAGGATTAAGAAATAACTTAGAATACTCGGAACAATGTAAGAGAGAAGTTAAGACATTTTACCGTACCCAATCATTCAAACGCCCTCCTCCGTTTATCCGCCCATCCCCTATTTTAGAGGATTTGAACTCAATGCCAACCCCACCCAGGGTTCTGCCGAGGCCACTATCTTGCGAGATTCTCGTCTTGAAACCTACAAGGCAATTAATTACCTTTGTCTCGATCTTGCCACAAGTGTAAACATCGCCACATGTGGCGCTTAAATCCATGCACACTGTTTGCATTTTGAATTATTTATTTAAAAACAGATTGCAGCTGTGCAATATTCGTTGCCTTTGTGTAATATTTAAACAGTCTCCCATTTATCCGCCCAACCAAAATTGGTTGATTTTTGAACTTGAATGCTCTGGGCGCTTGCATGAGTGGATACGGTATGACTACATCAAGCAAAATAAGACTTTCTAATAGCTATTATTTTCCATCAAAACAAAATAGATATTTTAAGACTTGTTAAGGATCCACGGACAGTGGTGAATAAAACCTAGGTTACTAAATAAATTTTAAGTTATCAAGTTTACTCAAATGTTCCCTTATAAATTTTAAAG
The DNA here is from genome assembly GCA_019095985.1 of Streblospio benedicti. Taxonomy (NCBI): domain Eukaryota; kingdom Metazoa; phylum Annelida; class Polychaeta; order Spionida; family Spionidae; genus Streblospio; species Streblospio benedicti. The sequence goes on along the minus strand of CM032667.1, from coordinate 1,062,579 downwards.
AGGAATATGAAAATCATGGTTCATTAACCCTATCAGCGCCAGCCTCCTAATAAAGTGCGTTAGTCCTCTACGCCAGGACCGGCAAATAATGTCTAGCAATAAAAACCTTTTCAATGTTTACTAGTTTGACAAGTGTTCGTCATGTACAAAAATTATTCCACACGTCATAATAATGCGACTTTTAACTTGCATTTTCAAGTATGAGTATAGTTTCTTCTTAGTTTCTTATTTTAACCATTAGATCATTGCATTATTTTATCAAATGTTAAACAAAATTTTTAAACTACCACGGGAAGCAATCGCCGGTTCAAATTTGACAGGCCGGCATCGGATTTTAAACTGCGTACTATCACAACTATAGTTGGCGTAGAGGCATATAAACTAGTAGGTTGACTTTTGTCGACCACTGGTTCTTATAGGGTTGAAGAGGAATATGAAAAGCATGGTTCATTAATCTGACAATGTATAAGATCACTGTGCCAACACTGATGATCGTAATGCGCATTATGATCATGCTGACCACAATTGCACAACCGACAATCAATTTCTTATCGCAATCTGCAAATGATTCAATAAATTCCGATGATAAAATAAACGATCTCACAAGTACTAATGTGTCTTTAAGGTTGACAAGTCGGGTTGCCATCAAAAATGAACGAATAGTTATATACGATGAGCTATATGATACTTACGTAAAAGAATGGTCATTGCAGCCACTCACAAAGTCAGCTTTTAGCCGCCAACTTAAAGCCCTTTTTCCAACTGCTAAACAAACCAACAGACGCATAGGAACGGGTCATAAAGTGGCTTATAAGGGAATATGTTTGTCTACCAATGTCTCCATTAATGATCCTTACCCAATTGGCCATGATAATAAAATTTTAATCCCCACAGTAAAGGAAGACAAAATGGATGGCATGGACATTGTATTCTCAATAAATCAAAATCCACTTAAAATAACATTTTTTGACCAAACAATAAACCTACAAAATATTGGTCTTTCTAATAATGCCAATGTCGTTCAAGTGAAAAAACTGTTAGAAACTCTGAACATTTGTCGAGGATATCCAGTAGCCAATGGTGGGAACTTGTGGACTATGACAAATGAGGAACCATACCGAAGCATTAAATCTAAAACATGTCTATTGATCACGGTCAATGGCAAAATGTGCAAACACTGTAAAAATACCTTCGAATACCTAAACAGAAAAAAAGCATCAACAACAGCACCAGAAAATCTTGAAAACAATGATATTGAAAACAATCAGAATGAGACCATCAATTCAGAAAATAAAGAAAACACGGATATTGTTGAAACAGATGAGAATGATAAGACCAATTCAGATCAAAATAAATTATACAAGGAATTATTAGCAATTGGCATTGAAGAAGATCATGCAATAATAATTTCTGATTCAATAATAAACGAACTCAAATCTGACAAAAGACAAAGACGTTGGTCCAAGAGGTAATCTTTTACTCTAAATTCTAATCTTAGATCAACTTTTTATTACTATATGTGCATACAACCACCGATTGGCTTTAAGGTTGAAAATTTAGGGTGGGATATACAGTACAGAGTACTACAGACCGTGTCAGAAGGACATAGAACAGAAAAGTAAAGAATTACGCTACGATTGTTTACGTTTCCTTTCGAAACTTCGTTTCGCTATTAGCTGTGCCGGCAATAGCTGAGAACGCCCGAAAAAAATGCGAGATTTTATGTAAACAAAGAAGCAATGGCCGCCGCATGTGAGAAGTCAGAGAAATATTGTCCCGTTTTTTTACGTTTCTTCTGTTTATTTCGAAAATCTGAAGTTTCGTAATTTCAGCTATGTTACTGTTCAAAGAAACCATAGATCATAAGTTTCCTTATGAAATGTTTTGATTTATTACGCTGATTCCTCCAATTTCGTTACGTTTCTGTGTCCTTTTGACACGGTCAGTACTGCACATGATTGTGATTTTGCATCACAATATCCAGTGTTTAGATTCAAATGTCCAAATTCTAGAGAAGTGTCTTTCTATGGGATGTGTACTTGCATGGTTGTATACAATATATAATCATCATATCTAATTTCCAGTGAGCCCAAACAAAATTTAGTAAACCTGTTTACTTTCTAAGATTTCTTATAGTTGGTCATCCTAACCCCGAAAAAGTTAAGTAAAATTATCAATGCAACTTAGCTTTTTTTCTTCTTAGAACCATTCAAGTGTGCCTCAATTGGTGGATTAGGGATCCCAAATCGTACAATCACTGGCGCCAACATGAACAAGTTCTCCCTTGTGGAGACACCCTAAGAAAAATAAAAAATTGTATTGATCAGTCACCTGGATTCAACAATGATATGTTCAGGTATTCAGTTTTTTCGGAAAAGCCAGAGTGGATACATTCTAAAATAATAATTGTTAGCAAATATTTGTATTCAGGAACACATTTTCCTAATGCTGCTGCTGCTACTCAAAAATTGAAATTTACATATTCATAAAAATTCATATGCTACTCTGCAACTAGACAAAGGCCTATATGTAATGGATGTATTCTCACACCTATAATATGTTGAATTATTACTTTCAAAATTATATGCACTTGAACCATTACATTTATTTATCACAGGTGGATGGTACAAGAAGTTAGTGGCAAATCACTTGATGCTAAAACTGGCTCAATAATTATTGATGAATGCAGCATTACAGCAAGACCTATCAATTTCATATCGTGGTTACAACACCAAATGCAACGGTCAAATCAAGTTGACACCTGCTGCAGACGCTCTTGGCAAGAGCGAGACAAAGGTAATTGATTGCCTTGTACGTTTCACATGTATTTCTTAAGCTAAAGCAAAAGTTTTATTTGTTTCATTGTATCTACTAACTAATATGTATGTATGGCTCTGGACAAACTACAGTGTTTAGTATTGAACCAATTTTGCTCAAACTTTACACAACCATTTATTGATAAAGAACTAAAATAAATGAAACTACATTGTATTGATCAACCAAAATAAGCCTTTATGAAACGAATTGAAACAAAATGCACCCAGCATATTTAATATGATATTGAACATCTTTTACATTACAGATGGTAAATTTAAACTGGCAACACATATTCTACAGTTTGTGTACCTGGGAATGAGTGGCTTTAGGTTTCCGTTTGTATATTTTGCAACAAGTGAATGTCAGGCACCAGAGCTTCATGTGATGATCTGGGAAGCAATAAACTACAAGAGCATGGCTTCAAGGTATCAAATACTACCATCATGCCTTTCATTCTGTAATCAGGTTGGCCACTAAATTGATCTCTTTAACCCTATCCTTGCTTTGTATGTCCAACAGGTTTGTTCTAAACTAAATAATCTTTTCTAATTAACAATTTAGATCAATAGCATAGTCATGGATGGAGTGCAGTCTACCTAAAGTTTTTTAAAGCGGCATTTTGAAGATTCTCCATGGAAATCAAATTTTACAATCCCCAACATGTTATCTCCAGGAGATAAACTGACTTTTATCATGGATCCCAAGGTACTGTGGTCCTATTAATGTTAGCTACTACAATATTTCATGTCTAAGCTCATAAAGACCTTTCGAGGCAATTTAAGTTTGCACCTTGCGTCAAGGCTATTTTTTTTAATACATGATAACTATACACGCCTTGCATTTAAAAACGTACAGTAACTCATTACAATTTTAAGATATATGTTAATTTTGACAATTGAGCGCAATTACCATACACGACCATCTAAGTGCCCACCCCCGTGTAACAGCCCCCTCCCCCTTTTTTCCCTAAATGTTCATTTGCATTACGTAGTAACAGCACTCCCGTGTAACAGCCCACCCCCCATTTTGAGAAAATTTCAATTTAAGAGCCCTTGCCGCGTGCATGGTCATATACAGTAGATGGCACGCAATTTTTTAATGGTTATGGTAACTGATTGGACTCATAGTGAAAAGTAAAATGTGATAAACCTCTGTCGAGAAACACCCAAATAATTAACAAAGTCTCATTTATCTTCATTTAGCATGGATTCAAGAAGATTAGGAACAATTTACTGAGAAGTGGTGGAGAAAGCATGCACAAAAGGCGCCTTAGAATCAATGGGAAATTGTAGAGTGGAAAATGTGGAGGGTTGCGTATACATGGGATACGACGAATCACAGTTTTCCAATACACTATAAGCTAACAATGTCTCACATGTTCCCCAATCAAAGAGAAAAAATGAGAAACAAGCTAGCTGAAGATGTTTTGGACATTGAAATGCTTAGATTATTCAAAGTATGTAAATCTCTAATGTATTATTGATACATATATTTCAATGTATAAATTTGACCATAACCATTTATTACAATTAATGAACAAACAATTTAATTATAAATTGCCACTAATGATCAAATATGAACTTTTACAAGGTCACTATTTACAACTGAAAAAGGAAATTTGAGCACCCTAACTCAAACAATGCTCCACGCAGAGGGCTAGCAGTAAGAAATGGACCAAATAATGAATGATCCACAATGGACCCAAATATACCGTTACAGGGCTTAACGCTAGCTAGTGCCCTGGTGTCCTGGGCACGTAAAATCTAAATCAGTGTTAAGCCCTGCGTTAGGGTCCATGTGAAATAGGCTTTAAATCACTATTTTCCACCGAGAACCATTATTTTTCAAAGCATCAACCTATTCGAAATGTCACCAATTAAAACTATTATGGTTGCTTAAATCTGAACCCCTTTTTGATATTTTATAACTGTAGCGATACAGGGACCATCTGGCCAAGGAAGGTGGCAAGGCAGACGAAGTAGATGGTGCCATTTAGCTGCTAGAACACACGTCAACACTAATTGCCAATTTGCCATGTTCTCTGGACCAAAAAGTATGATACCAATTAGAAGTTGCGATGACAAGAGGCTGTCACAGCTTGAGTCTGCATTGGACTTTTTTGAACAATGGGAGAATAATGCCCGTGATCAAGGTTTTTCATTTTCGTTATCATCAACCTATAAATAAAACATGTCATGAAGCATTATTAGTGATGGAACGATCACTGCTAACGTTAACCCTATTATTGCCGAGAAAAATCTTACCCGTCCTGACAACACAAATACCCGTCTCGGACTATAGGACGGGTACTTATTCGTGGCCCTGATTATATAAAATACTATTCTCCATTTCAGGAGGTAATTGGCAAAAGGATGTGCTGTCTGCCCTGTGTAGGGAGGACATACAAAGTACACTTCATGGATTTTTGTCACTGTGTGGCAATTATATCAAGAAAACTGGCTATTCGGTAACGCCTGGCCGTGTCAACTCTGATGTCGTTGAAAATGTGTAAGTAATACAGCTAATTTGACATAAATACATTCTTATTTCAGTCTTCCAGTTAAGGCTTGAATATTTACTCCTCCGCAGGACTAGTGACTTTAAAAGTTACTAGTCCTGCCCAAAAGTTACTCCTAACAAGTTGTGTAGCGATGCACCCTAGATCATGTAATTTTAACGAATCATAAATAGTGTGTTTGTATTACGAAAATATAAGTAAGTAGCTTTATTTTGACACATTAAACACTATTGTTAATACACTCATAGCTGTGCTACGATAGTTCAAACAAAAACGTATATACGGGATGGGTGTGCAGTGCTCTAGTCACTTTATCACTAAAAAGCTGTTCTGCAATAATATGGACCTTTTTTACCATAATATTTGTTACTCGTATGAAGAATGAGCTGCAGGGAATTCAGCACCCGTCCTCCCATACATTGCACTCTTCTTCACAAGCGCTTAACTGGGAGACTGTATTTTGCATAAGCCGAACATTATTAAAACACATACGTTAAATCGGTTATTTAACTAATACTGACGTCAAAGGTTTCCTCAGTTACAATTATATACTTCGTTCGAACAGGTTCTGCCAACAACGAACACTTGTTCACGGAGCAAATACAAACCCGACTGTTCAGCAATATGGATACGGCATCAACTCAATAATTCTGGGTCAACAGCTTAACAGTAAAAAAAGAAATGCTGAGGACACTAGCTCAGCCGCTCCATGCAACAAACTGCTCAGAATATAAAGTGTGGTATACAAAAGAAACATTGCTTTGCTTCAGCTGAAAAATAAGTGTCTATGTGCAAAACGGTAGGAAAAAAATTGGTATCAGGACAATACCACAACATAACTTGAGGTGGGTGCTGTTTGAGGGCTATGTGAAGGCCCCTCCGATGAGACATGTGGACTCTGGGACGCCTGTCGACCAGACTGATAAGAGGGCGATGGTGCAGCCTCTGGGCCTTCAAAAGTGAAAAGTTAAATTCTGGTGAAAAATCTTTGTATAAAGAATGCTTTAAAATATATTCTGTAACTATTTCATTGGATATATTTGTAATTAAGAAATAAGGTCACAATTGATGGTCATTTAATATTCAGGGCTATACTAAGATTTTTTTCAACTACATATTAGACTGCAGGATGGGTTTTTAATCATTGAAGAGTATGATTTCAATGTATCACATATTAAGGAGACTTTCTGTAGATAAAAGAATTTGGAGATAAAAAAATTCTTAAAATGTTCTTGTTTTTTATTCTAGTATAAAAGTACATTCATTTCCCTTTTTAAAAATGTATAACACTTTAAGGGTTTCGGGAATGGAATTTGGTTTATGGATCATACAAAAGATCATACAAAATACAATGAAAAATTCAGTCAATGTTAATTTTGACTGTACCGAAATTGTATACATGATCTTTTGTATGGTCCATAAACCAAAATCTACTCCCGAAACCCCTGAAGTGTTGTACATTTTTAAAATGGGAAATGCATGTACTTTTATACTAAAATAAAAAACAAGCACATTTTGAGAATTTTTTTATCTCCAGAAAGTCTCATTAAAGGTGGGTTTTTTTAATCTACAAAATTATAAAATCAAAATTCTAGCTGTTTTAGAAAATAATATCATTTTTCAAAAGTCACGGCCAAGTCTATAGCATACTCACTGTCGATATGGCCAGATCTGTCTTCCAGCATCTTGGGAAATCATTCGCTTATCACTTCCACTTCTCTCTGATCCGGACATCTGTAGCACAATAGCAATGAATGTTATCAGGACTTTCAATCTTTGTTATAGTATGTAATTGTAATCTCCAATTATGTCTAAAATATGACAAGTGGTGATCAATGAGGAAAAAAGACACATACAATTTGTCATAGAATTAAATGAAACATACCGTCACTGGACCGGGAATCAAGTCTTACAGGAGAGACATCCCTTCTGCCTGAAATCATTGCCTCCACTATCTTGTTCTTCACAAACTCAAGTGGGGTGAAAAAGTCCTCCATCAGCATGTGCTCGGGACTTGGATGACTATGAATCAGCAGCCAGATCTACGTCAAGAACAAACACATTCAATTATAGCATGGCGTAGCTTAGTCTCTGTGTAGGGGTGCCACCCAAAATTTCCAAATCATCACTTGATTTGTGCCATTTTTTTTCAAATGAAAATTCATTACATAAATATGCTTTTAAGTTGATTTACAAGATAATGTTGCATATATTTAAGAAGTTATAAGCATTTAGAAATGTCGAAAATTGTTTACTCTTGTGATGCAGACAGGTCTTCATCACGTGAGTTAAAAAATGCAGCCTTTATGGTTAATTATGGGTGATGGAGACAAGGAACAAACATTCACAATAAATATATTATTAGTATTACTAGAATTAAGTGTAAATTCCAGCAATAATTGAAATGGTTATTTAAAACAGAATATATTTGTTAACACATGTAATGGAGACAGAACTGGAATTGACCATAGAGCTGTGTCTGCAAACAATCAGAATTACTCCATACAAAGTTAAATAGTAAATATTATATCAAAGAATGAATCAATGTTTGGTAGTCTTTTATACAAAACATGCACAAACCACTTACTAATATGGTTTAATTGTAGCACATGTGATGTAGACATTCATGATTTTACATTTTAGACATGTCCACATCACGTGAGTTAAACCAAATCATTATTAAAGTGTTAAGATTATCACTTAGGATTATCATTCGTCAATAATTAAGTTATGTTATTACTATAAGTACACTGTATGAATCTATAATAAACAAATAGACGAAAAAGGACACGCACAGAGAAAAACTGGTAACACATGTGATGTGGACATGCGTATGGAACTCACAAATTTGTCATCATCACGTGTGTTACACTAAAGTTCCAAACCGATGAAACCGATTCCTTCATATGGAAAATTTAACCATTTCTGCTTTAGTGTGTAAACCTTTGTTGAAACTTAACTAAAACAGAGTTGAAGTTCTTCATGGCAACATTGCTCTTAACATTATCAGTCACACATGTGATGAAGACAACATCACAGGTTTGTCCACATCACATGTGTTTCATGGAAATTGCAGTAGGATGAAATTAAAAACAGATTGGCCATTAGAAGAGTTGCTACTTATTACACCACAGTTACTGAGTTAATATCCATAGAATAAAAAATATAATATAATTTTGGAGCGCTATTTAATCAATTCCTGTAATTTTTTGTAACACATGTTATTCAGACAATAATGTATGGCTTAGCAATATGTCCATGTCACATGAGTTATAAAAAAGTCCTTGTTTTAAGATCTATGGTAGATAATCTTCTAAAGTTTAACAAAATAACATAAATGCATGTCAAAATATGTCATTTATGATATTATTCACTGTATATATTATGATCAAAATGTTTAAAACACATTTGTCTTGTGTAACACATGTGATGCAGACAGACCTTCAACACCCTATTTCATCATGAACGAATGTTAATAGATTAACCATGCAAATTGTTTTTCAGTGCCGGAATCAGCTCTGCATGACTGTGTAGTGATTAGTGCCTAACACCTTCACATCCTTCCCTAACTATTTGGTGGTGTGTGATCTAAAGAATGGAAACCTGCATTTGAATATCCAGCTGTTTATCCCCTTATACAACCTGTTTTCACTTGCAAATTATAATCTGTATTCTTTCCCTTGCTTATTTATAATTTTGACTTTTTTCTAGATGTTTTTGTGAATATTATATTATTGTGCATTATTTGTATATAGTGTAGCTTACTGTGTTTTCTGTATGGTGGTTTTACAATTGCAAATATATCTTTTGTTAAAATTTGTGAATTACTAGTTTGAAATGCTTTTTTTGTTACAATTAAAAGGGCCTAGTGGTTTCTAATGTAGATTTTAATCACACCTTTGAATAGGATTTATTTAATTTCTTAGATTAGTTAAGATATCAAATTTGGATTTAACCTATAAGATCTTGACATACATGGTGTATTGGATGTGATGTAAATTGATTTATATATTTTTGTCTCTATATACCTCATTATGAAAGAAAACAAATAAAACATGTAGTTTTAAATATATATTCTTTTCAGTCAGCAAATCAAAGTACAAAGAATATATTTCTCCAATTATGCACTAAAACTTTACATCATCTTATATTATATTATAGAATTTACAACAATCGGCAAGCAATACCCATAATAATCACCAGGGTGAAAATCACACATACATCATGTATTAATAACTTAAAAACAATGACAATCATATTTCTCTGGATCTGATTATAGTGGCACTTTAACTAATGACCCAATAATCACTTCACACAAGTTTGTACTCATACCACTGCCTCTTTTGCCTTCTTCTTTTAGTCACAGGCTAAACAAAATAGCAGAAATCAACATCAGTAGTCACATGGCTTATTGAAAATATTCTTTTCTCCTTCATATAAATGCCATAATTTCTTCATTCTTAACTAAATTTCAATATTTGAATATACCAACAACTATTGCATAAAAATTTGAAATAAGGTACAAATAAACAAAAGCTTTTACAGGAAATCAAATTACATGTTTTGCAATGGTGATGATCTCCTTGAGCTCTAACCAACTTCTATATTTTGCATTAAAACCATGCCAGTGTACAAGATATCGACCTTGGTTTTTCTTCAGCACTTTAGCAAGGCAACTGAAATATTTTTTGCATAGACTCATGTTATATATAGCTTTATATGGCTAATTATGACTGCATCTGCATAAATATATATGTATTCTATTCTCTGCATTGCCAGATGTTCATTCCAGTTGAGCTTATACAGCCACATTTTGTTCATTTGACATATAAAATATGTATGTGAAGAAATGAAAATAACTTACATGTTCCCTTTCACGTCTCGGGCCATGACCCATGTCATATTGGGTTGAATCTGCTGGTCTGAAATCTGAAAATATGCAAGCGTGAACCAATAGTGGCAATGCAATACAAGTGAATGTCTAATTTGATATTGCTATAGATATCTTTACAAAATTTGAGTCTTTATAAAAAAAAACAGGTATTAATACATGATTAACCTAAGGTTTGACAAGCTTTGCCAGTGGCACATCATCATCATCACTACTGGTAGTATCCACAGCAGGGGTATCCACAGCAGGGGTATCCACAGCAGGGGTATCCACATCATGAGTAGTCTCTTTCATTTGAATCTGTAACCAAGAAAAAGCAGATATAATCTCATACACAAAATGCAAACCACGTAAAGAATCTTATCACTGATTTAAAACATAAAGATATGTGAAAGCACAAGCTTCCCTGTTTGGTGGGAGGAATATCCTGATATAAATACATCCTTTATGAATAAATCCTATATTGTAATTCCTTAAACTCATCTTACTACATTTAAAGAACTAAAAGGCTCGTGGGCCTCCACAGTAGGCAGCATGTGAAGGATGACAGTACTAGTCTGTCTTCCACAACCCTAAATGCACAAAGATAAAAGTAGTATATTTGGATGAGTGATGCACCACGCCGTAACCCAGTGTCCGTATGATGCCCGTACTTCGTGAGTGAGTTCCTTATATTAGTGTTTAGCTTATATTTTAGTCTATAAATTGCCCCTGTGGATCTATGCGCTACTATACGCCAGTTGAACATCACACGTAAGTTCCGAATACAGGTCACAGGTTAGGTACAGACCTGAATAAAAGCCACACGTTTTTCTTTTATTAATCATGTTAATTATTAGTCCTAGATCCTTATACTATATGAGGAAGGCAGGAAGGGTGGTGATGGAGGTGCATTTAATCTGTTCAGGACCTGGTTTGGTGGAGAGGTAGTGGCAGAGAGGGTGGGTGTTTTGATTTATTTTTATTTATTCATTTTTTTGGGGAGGGGGCCGGGGAGGAGGAGCAGCAAATTTGTTCCAGATCTCATCCATTTCAATCAAAGCAGCGGGAAGGTGGAGTATCTAATCTGTTCCGGACCTGTTTTATGGTGGTGGGGGAGAGAATGTTAAGGGGGTGGGGGTGGAGAGGGGGGGGGGTGGCAGAAGGAAGGGGGGGGGGAGGAAGAAAGGGTGAGGGGAGGCACATTTCATTATTTAATCTGTTCCGCGCCTGTTTACTCAGGCTAGCTAAAGGGGGATATTAGGGGGATTGAATCATTGCCATATACTGTGTACATGGCCATGAGATATGATGATGGGAGGAGAGTGATGGAGGGATATTTAATCTGTTCCGGACCTGTTTACTGGGGGTAGCCAGTCCAGCGCGTATGGTTACACGATTAGAAAACACACTTTACATCACAATTCTTACCGATTTGATACTAATAAAACTCACACGCAATAATTATTTTTGATCAAATAAAAACATATTTGCAAAACATAATCGTTTCAGTTTTTATTTCCCTGTCTAATTATGTATAGCACACGATAATTTTCATGTAACGCTCATACATTTTAGGGAGGGCCATGAACTTTTGTCACAGTGTTTGGAGGGGGGCTATCAATTTTGTCACACGCTTTTGAGGGGGGCTATCAATTTTTTCACAGAAAATTTACCCCTATTTCCACGATTTGACATAGGTGTACGATTATCTTGATCTCCTTATTAACGCCTATATATTTTATATGCACTACAACAAGTCACTATCTGGAGGGAGGAAGGGAGGGATGTGGACGCATCGGGTTGGGGTGTGTCTAGGGGGAGAGGGCGAAGGGAGGATGTATTTATGGTAGATTCGGGATTTATAGATCCTGGATCAAGGATGTACCGCTGGTATTGATTTCCCTCTCACCGCCCCTTTAATTACGCTCGCCAACGAGTAAATATCTAAAGTGGGAGTGGGGCAGGGGAGACGGTATTTATATAGGTAGATCCATGGTTTATATGTCCAGAAAATGGGTGTCCGGCTGGTCTTGGTCTCCTTCGTTTATATAGTCTTAGTACTTCGATACTGGCAAGCAACAACCTAAAGCTGTAAATAGGGAAATTGCCAGTGGGAAACTCCATCATCTCCATTATTTTGTCTCATACCATCAACTCGTCTGCTATATCCAGCTGTTGGACTACCACACCTGGTCGAAATTTATAGACCCTTCAAGAATGAGCAGATATAAGTTTTGATTCGTAATAATAAAGATCTGCTTGTAATCGTGGTATAAAACACGTGTGCGAAACGCGTATTTACAAATCCTGTCGTTTGATCAAGCCTTATTATTGGCCGTTGCAATAGGGCGAAATTATCGGTGAATGGATTAGCAGGTATAAAGAACAAAAATACGCTAGAGATAATTAGATAATAAGAGATGAAAAGACAAAAAAAAACACCTAAAGCTATAAGAAATACGACCAAAACAAATTAGGAAAGTGTGATTTCTCAGTTACCCCTTGTATCGCCGCGGCACCACAGCCCCCGCAGTATGACCCTCGACACGACCAAAACGTAACGCCCAAAAGTGCAACATTACTCAGGACAGTCTGCCCATAATTTCACTCCCTATAAAGGCAACTACTCAGGACAGTCAGCCAAAAGCTTAAACTTAAAGTAGCGACTAATCAGGGAAGTCAACATCATGCTACACCCCCTGCTGCTATAGCGTGAACATCGAGAGCTGAGACATCGAGGCGCTGTACGCGGTGGTCGTGACGCACTACGGGCGCGTACGCTAGCACGCCTCACCGTGACCAGCTCGTCCTGCCAGCTCGACGTCCCCGACTTCCCCTGGGACGAGCAGCGCTACCAACTGCAGTTCGGCTCCTGGAACTACGACGGTTGGTTTTTGTGGTTTTGTGTCAGTACCACCCACGTAATGTAAACAAAGTGGAGTCGATCGCCCCAGCGGTGGCTGGGCCGCGAGCTGTGCTGATTCCGTTGCCACGAGCCGGAAGCTCGAGACGCGCGACGGACGATACCCTGGACGATGTTGGTTTCCTTACAACTCCTCGCAACTGCACAAAGCCACTACATTTTTACGTACGATAATGTGTTTTACGGTCGTGTCAGTATTTTTCGTAAAATTTCAGTTGCACTAAAAATAAAAACAAAAAGAAAAACAAAAAAACAACGATATCGTAGATCGTATAAGTGCAGTTTTCATTCTTAAAAAAAATCACGAATATCGTAAGAAAATGACCGGGCTAAAGGCGTAGCGCCAGTGGCGTGGATTTGTTCTCGTTTGTGTTATGTTTGTCGTTTGTAAATGGAATATTCATAATATTGGTTTGATTGAACATTAACATGCACAACATGGAAGCCTCTATTGAGAGGAGTATATAGCCTCGATGAAAATCCGTTCACCAACATTTTTTATTCCCTAAATCACAATTTTCATGTACAGCGTTCTGATAATGCCACAGTTAAATACATGGTGCTTGAAAGATGGTCTTACTATAGAGGTGGTCTTTGAGAGGTGGTGTTTTAAGAGTTGCGTTGATATTGTAGTTTTCATTTGTGCATTAGAATTATTGATTTATCTATGTATGTCAATCAGATTATTTTGATTTATTCTTTTAAATGCAATTATTCATTAGCAGACATTGACTCTGGAAGACAGTGGTTTGATTTACAATGAATATAATTCGTTCAAGATTAGTACAGTTCGCGAGTAGAACCTCCAATTAAGTCCAACTCTAATCAGACTATTTCTTGCAGTCCCAAGCTTCATAAAGAGGTCGACGGTCAACACACTCCATAAAGAGACCACGTATGAACTAAGATAGGTTGGTGGTCATAATATTTGTTCTACTGTATTCTATCAATGATAGAAATATGAGCTATTTGAAATAAGTTTGCCTCTTTAGCATGCACGAATCATAGTCTGCATGGGTTTGAACGTGGAATTGATAGTAAACATGCCAAACATTCTATGAAAATAAGGTATTTTGGTGATAAAGAAATATACAAACCCTCGCTCCCCACGTATCCACCCGCCCACCCTGGATATGCATATGGCATTGATGGAAGGTTATACTGTACACGGGATCTTAAAATTGAAATGAAAGCCTTTAAGAGTCGAACAAGAGAACAAGTTCCTTCTAAAGTCCGTTCCATTCGCGATACTGTACTAAAGCTATCGTAAATTCAAACGATGATCGCCACCGACTACGAACATTTGGCCCGCACGTAACGACCATCGTTTTTCGTATCGTTACTGGTTTCGTGATCGTACATTTTTGTTCGTATTTCGTGATTTGTTTGTGCAACCGGCCCCAGGGCAGGGACGGATCCAGGGGGGGGGGCAGGGGTTCTAGCCCCCCGCCGCCTGCCAGCCCCCGCCCCTACAATTTAGCCCCCCTTTTCCCACCAAAATATCTTCATTTTTCATAGGGTTTTTCATGAAATCCCGTAAGTGAGCCCCCCCCTTTCCTTATGTTTTCCTTACGTCCCTTTTCCAAAAACCTGATCTGCCCCCACGCACGGACAAATCCGCCCGCCCCCCGCTCTCAAAATTTGAAAATTAGCCCCCCGCTCTCACAATTTAAAATTAGCCCCCCCCAGGTCTCAAATTTCTGAATCCGTCCCGCAGGGCGTCCCCTTTACGAAACCACGCGTTCCCAGGCGCTAGGAGGGTTCGCCACCGGCTAGCCCTTCAGAATTGGCTATCCTCATCGAGAATCCAGCCCTACGTGCTATCCGACTAGTGTCTACAAGGAAACTGAGCCCTAAAATCTCAGTACTATAGTGTACTGAGCTATAATCAACTTAAAAGGAACAACAACAAGGCGTGTGTAACAAAGGGGATAATAATACCTAGTCCAGTGCAACTTATATAGACTACTTTTTACTCTGCGACGTTGCTGCAACCTCGCGCACTGGAGACCTACTCGAGAACTGGTTTCGTTACACGAAGACTTCTATTCACGGTCCCAATCCTTCATAAAGCTACCAAAATAAACCTCTGTATAGAGACAACCTCTCAACTGAGACCACATAAACTGGTCCCAAAGGTGGTCCTATTAAATAGAAAGGTTCTACTGTATTTGATTTTCGAGCAGTGGGTCACCTGATTCAATTCCTGGAAGCGGAAAAGCTGCTGCTGACATCTTGTAGTAGTAATTGAATCATGAGTTTGTGTATGTTTTGAGTGCTGTTCTGTTTTTGTTAGGTTGCGGGTTAGGTGGTGTGTGCTAGTGCAGGGAACTACGGGTGTGAATTTTGAGAGAATCGGAGTGGAGTGTAGGAAAAACACCATACATTTGTGGGATGTTGGATAAAAGCATTAAGAAATTAAGGATGTGGGGAAAAAAAGGCCAAGCAAGAGGTATATGGGATTTTATGGAAGTGGGGTGTAAGAAAAATACCAAAAGATTTGTTGGATATGGTGAAAAAGGCAAAAAAACAATTTTTGGCCTTTTTCATCATATTAAAATTAGTCATGTGAGAAAAAGACCAAACAAGAGGTATATGGGATTTTATGGAAGTGGGATGTAGGAAGAACACCAAAATAATTGACGGGGTGTGGGGGAAAAGACCAAGGAAATAAGGGATATGCAATTTTGTGACCCTTATACCCCCACCCCACCCCAACCACCCGCTATTGACGCCCCTGGGGTGCACGTACCTGTGCCGTGCGGCAGCCCCGCCGCACCTCCACGCCACGCCACGCTCTCGGCGCTCCCGGCGTCCACCGCGATCACCTTGAGGCGTGAAGACGTCTGCCTCCTCAAGGTGACGCCACCCTCTGACGTCACGCAGCAGGCGAACACGTGACAGCTGCAACCATGGAAACCAAACAAACATTTTGGCTTATCTTATTCTCAATCATCATGTCCTATCTTATTCTTATCCTTGTTTATGCAATTTTACAGATCTTTTATACATTGCTTATAGATTGATTGACTAATTTTGTGAAATCTATTTTAACTGAATGCTTTCGGACATCTTTCTATGTCTATCATCTGAGACTTCCTTATAGCACTAAGTGGCAGCACGTAGCATTCGAAATATTCAGACAGTAATTTAAAATGGATTCTCACAAAATTAATCGTAAAATCTACGTGTACATGAATAAAAAGATAAATCCACTGACTATTACATTGCTTATAACTTCCAGTAACTGTAGATATGTAGTGGATATTTGTAACAATGCCTAACATAAATAACAAATATTAAAGAAGATAACCAAGCCAAATTGTTCCCTTTCCTACCCATCAGCAGCATCCATTTGATAGAAAAATCTCACAGTGTAATCCGGTGTGGAGTGCGAGACTCTGGGACATAGGGAACAATATCATATCCTCAATATTGTGTTAACAATGGATGGGCCCAGAACATACGAAAATGTATGTTTACATTGAAATTCAAGTATGAGTAGGAAAAGAAAGTCCCATTGATTTTTTTCATGGGTAGGCACGTGCTAGGGCTTGTGGAGCTGCAAAAAGAAACATGAAAATTAAAAGAAACGTGAAAATGAAAAAAGGGCCACCTTTGGGGTAAGCCTACACAATGGATTTGCATATGCATATGGAGTAGAACCTCCAATTTGGACCACCTCTCCACTGAGGCCACCTCTATATAAGACCATTTTTCACGGGTCAAACCTTCTAAAGCTACCAAAACGAATCTCTGTATAGAGACCACCTCTCTTTTGAGAACACTGTGCCCAAAGGTGGTCCTAATAGAGAGTTTCTTTCTACCGTACATACAAAAAATAAACTCTGCACTGACCCCCGCTCGTCGAGCGCCCTGGACACGCGGCTGCCGAAGCTGGAGTCTGCGCCGGCCAGCACCACGTAGCGGCAGGCGGCGCTATACAGCGCGACCAGCGCCGCGAGCAGGGCCAGCATGCCGCGCAGAGTCAGCAGGTAGCTGGGAGGAGATAGGGAGGATATACAGCCTTGATGAAAATCCATTTCACTGTGTAGGTACAATGGAAGATCTTTTGGTGTTAGCACAAATCTCCTGTGTTATGCATAAATCTATGTGTGCAATTGAAAGTCTACTTGTGTTTTTTTCAAAGATGGCTGACAAAAAACAGGATTGAAGGGAAGAAAAAAATAAGTGGTTTAGGGTAATTGATTAAGTAATGATCACTAAACCTATTCTATTCTATGTGTCTTTATATAAAAATAGAATATCATAGCTTTGATCTTTATATCATAAAATAATTTGGATGAAATAAGCAAAGAACTACTGTCAGTGTGAAATAACAACAATTCTATAGGGTGCAGAACAACAATTGTATCTCTTTTTTAGATGTTCAGTCCTTTTCTAGTTTTTGTAAAGGTAAACTTCATTAGTCATTTTAATAAACAAAGTGGATTATAATTAGAATTACTATTGTCACAAGTGAAATCATGTCATATTGATGGGGGTGGGTGGGGTGTTATACGGGTTGTCAATCTCCCATCTCCCAAATTATTTTGCCTCGTTCTCCAATCTCCCAAACTTTTCCTTGCCTCTCTCCCATTGCCCACTTATTTCAGCCATCTCCCACTTTTAATGCTATTTGTCACACAGTAGCACATTCAACCCACACATTGCTATATTGACGTTTGTTGTCATGTCAAAACTATCAACCATGAAGTAAAAAGACAAAGATTCCAACAGCATCATTTAATCATTACTATGGCTACATGAATCTTGATTGACTGCTCCTTCCCCTTTTCTCAGAGAGATGGCACCCTATCGAAAGAACATGACAGTTACAACCTTCACACTTTGTTTAAAACAACACTACCCTGCTTTTAGTGAGGTATTGTCTTGAACG
>CM032667.1:987720-1044448 GCA_019095985.1 Streblospio benedicti | reverse complement strand
CGCCAAATCTTGGCCATTCATAAGCTTGTGGCAGATGTGGTGAGTAAAAATGTTGCAGCCAAATGTTTCTAAAACCACCGCCCTTGTTAAGACTAACTTTTATATAATTTACATTTTTCAACTTGGATTTCTAAATGCTAACCCCAGGAGCTATTGTATGTATTTTTTGTAACTATTGTTAATTCAAAAATTATGCAAGCAACAGCATTTTTTTAGGAAGAAGTAAATAACAACTTGATGTATGTGATTATATTCTATTCCAGTGTTGGATTGGTAGTAAACTGCAAATAGACACCTACAACAACTTATTTAGGTTCTTTATCGACTTGAATATTGGGACCTTAGATCGAGAAGGACTTCAGGTATTTTATAAACTTCATTTATAATCATATGTATGTTTGTTTCCAATGCGTGCCTGTGCTCATTTTTCATTATCTCTTACCTATTTCGCTAACTTTCCTAGATAGTATTGATTTTCCGATTATTATATTGACAAAGCTGAGGAGACATGTGCCTATATCTAGTGGCTCTGGAGGGATTCAAACTCGCGACCCTGTGATTGTAAATCCAGAATGGTAACATCATCCCTTATATTTCATTCAATCCCATGTATGAGTGGTTAGGGATTTATAATGTTGACCTGGAGTGTATGGCTTTGAGTCCTGGTTCAAAGTATACTGGTGGTGGGCTGTGGGAGGTGAGCAAATCATCTCTAACCTGTTATACACAGCTTTGTAGGAACTACATGCATTGGTGTTTTGAGGTACTTGTCATGATTGGAATTCTTAATTTTTTCATTAAAGAATTGAATGAGTAATTTGTATCGTCTGCTCTATAGATGCATAGTAATATGCGGAGTTGTGCATATTAATAATGTAATATGTTTTTTAGAATAGAGGGGATATGAAAAACTATCATACAATGTAAATAGATACTTCTCCAAATATCATAAACCTTTTACAGTTGTCAATCATAAAATTCTTTATTCAAATACATTTGATATTTTCAGGGTTAATTTCCTTATTTTATATAATCATTAGGTATTTTTATAGATTGTGTGAGTGATGTGCACATTGCTGTTATTGAGAATATATACTGCATGTTTGTGTTGCAAGCTCCAGAGAATAGAAGTTGAAAATGGATAAATGAAAAGGCAAGGCTATTGATTACTGCATGTATAGAATTTTGTGACATTGTGTTTCAATGACATGATAATGTTTTAGATTGAAGATGACACTTTCAATGGTGTACCAGTGAGAATATACAGGCCGATAGAATTGGAACCCAAAGCCAGGGGTGTTGTTTACTTGCATGGTGGCGGATGGATGTGGGGTAGCATAGGTGAATTAACGGAAAACGCTTTTCAAACTGATAAAATACTTATCATTTAATTATAATACAAATGGAAATAAGAATTATGTAATGCATAATATCAGTGATATGTGACCCAATTATTTGAGTGTTCATAATGTACTTGAAGGGAAACAACACTAACCTCAAGATAACAGAAAATTCAGGATAAGCAACATGAAATAATAAGGTTCTACTGTAAACATTGAAATGTGCCTTCAAAATCTTTTTTCTTTTTTACTTTAACTGACCACTAGCACTTTTGATCTAGTTGATAAATTTTTATTATTTCAGATAGCCCGTCGTATGACAAAATATGGACTGAATTGGCACGTAGGATACCAGCTGTAATAGTTGCTGTCAGGTACTGAATCAAGCACTGTGTAAAAAGTATTCACAATTGATGTAATTATTCTATTCTATGATAACATTTTTGAAACATAAGTGAATGATATTAATTGTCCTTTTTCTGCCTTCTAGCTACCGACTTGCTCCAGAAAATCCATATCCAATTCCTTTCCAAGATTGTGTTGATGCCACATTAGGATTCTTTGAACAGCTAGACAAATATAGCGTTGATAAAAATAGAGTAGCTATAGCTGGTAATTGTTTTTATACTTCATTTTGTTACAATGTATATAATTTACATGGGATTCTTACTTTGCATAAAATACGTTTTATACAATAAGTTCTAATGCAAATGGATTTTCTTGAATATAAATCCTATTTCTACCACTCCTACCTTGAACTGGAGAGTGTGGAAGAAGGAATCTTGGGCATTTATAAGCTTGTGGCAGATGTGGTGGGTGTAAAAATGTTACAAAATGTAAATTCTACCCAGAGCAGAGGGGCGAGAGTGCTTGGTGTTATTGCATTTTCTGTATTGCATTTGTAATGGGGACAAGACAGATAATTCTGTATACTTGTAGTTATTATTCATGTTCTTTAAGTTTTTCCAAACCAGGTAAAATTGAATAACTTTGTATTTTGCATGAATATGCACTTTATGCTAAATATTTATCTGTTCAGGGTTTTCATCTTGATCATTCAATTGTATTCAACGCATCTTTGACAAAGCTCACCTGAAACTGTTCATGTTACTGTCCTATGATCTTGTGTTTCTGCCTGTCTGGTTAATTTAGGTGAATTTAGGTTTGAGGTGAGTTCTAGGTTTGAGAGGAAAGTGTATAAGCCAATCCACATCTCGATCAAAAACTTTGTGTGCACAAACTTTTGGTAATCTATGACAGTATCTGGGGTACCAACAATATAACACAATGTAGTGATGAATAGGGGGCTGCTGACAAAGATCATGTGTCTTGACCAGGTGAGCTTTGATAAAGATTTGTTCCACATAAAAAGTCTTATAATGAATGTAGGTGACAGTGCTGGTGGGAATCTTGCTGCTGCTGTTGCTCTCAAATTACGAGATATGAAGAATCCTGGACTTAAAGCACAGATCCTTGTATATCCAGTTCTCCAGGTATTGGGCATGTTATTTAGTAACTGTTTCTTCAGGATCTATCAAAGTGTGGTGTTCAATATCATATTATGCTGCCTTGTTTGTAAAATATATTAACATTAATATTTCTCTTTTTGACCTGCATATGTATATGATTCTTGTATGCACAAATGAAGAATAACTTAATAACTTATGGATTCTCTTCAGATTATTGTTTAAAATAATACATACAAAAAGTTAGAATTATACCTATCAAATATTAAATCATCTACCTTTATATTCCCGTAAAAGATATATTATTGGTTTAATTATATTCCAGATAATGTCTCGAATATTGACAATCTGGAGCATTTTACAATTATCCTTAACAGATTCGCATTAACAAGTTTGTACTGTATAGATAAATTCACCATATGATGTATAAAATTGAGGTCAACTTTATCCACTTGCTATGTATGTACATATGTTCTTCAGGTATTTGATTTAAATCTTCCATCATATGTGCACAACTCTGGCAAGGTTTGGGGTTCCAGCACAGGAATGGCTTATGCTGCACTCGCTTACATGGGTCTACCTCCAAATGCATCACTTGTTCAAGCAATAATTGAAAACAAGCATACTTCTATGGCAACAAAGAAAAAGTATTCACAGATTGTAGATGCTGAATTGCTTCCAAACAATATAAAAAAAGATTACAAACAGAATTTCATAGATGGAAATGCTGAAATTGAGATACAACTAGGAAAATACGTGTTTGATCCTTATATGTTCCCATTAGTTGCGGAGAATCTGCATGGACTACCAAATACTTATGTGATGAACTGTGAATTTGACATTTTACGAGATGATGGACTGATTTATGGCAAAAGGCTTGTGAAGGCGGGTGTTGATGTAAAACTGAAAAATTATAAAGGTGGATATCATGGTATATTCAATTATATTGCTCCTCCTTTGACTACTGAAATAGGACTTAAAAGTATTGATGATTTTGTGAAATATGTGGAACATGTTCTGTGAATAAAGGTGTTCATTTCCTTAAAAAATTGTTCCAGGGTACAGTTGGAACGTGTTTTTATCAAATAGATGTACACAAGCTAGGAATTTATCATGCTTAAAGACATTGCTCAGCCAAAGAAATATTTTTTCTGTAAATAGTAATATATTATAATATCAATAAATGATGCCCTCTCTGTAGCAAGTATGAGGGAAATAAGACATATTTTTCACATAAAGTATATATTGTGTTCTGAAATTAAGAGTATAAAATGCTATGCTGTCTTGTTTACTAAAATACTCCGTCATGTGAACATTACATATTCAAATGATTTTGGCTAGACGTACCTTGCATTTCTTACAGCAGACGTCACATTTAACATATTGGGAAAATAAAATGTAAATATAAAGTAAATGTGGTGGTTTATAGTCGTGATAGGTCGCTTCTTACATACATCGTGTAGTTATGTCTGATGAAAATCATTCGGTTTACATTTCTTGCCTACATGTGTTTTGACGATTTCAAAGCGGGCCTTAATCTAACTTCCAAAATACACAAAACACATCATATTGCTTCTATAAAAGTGTGGTTGGTCAGCGACTTAACATAACCTTTAAAGAGATTATTTTGATTATGAAACATAGAGTCAATCTGGCTACATAGTTCTTCTGAAATTTGGCTGAAGGTTGTGCATGTTAAAAAATAAGAATTCATGATATTTTTGTATCTTTTATTTATAAAGTAGTAATAATATTTAATGCATATTGTTTTATTAGCTAAATTAAGGAGGTGTTTAAAATACACATGTCTCCCCCTGTATAATAACATAGAAATTTGAAAGTTAACTCCAAATATATTATGATTATAAACAAAAATAATGCTTGCTAGAGAACAGAGGGAGAGAGGAATAGAATTGAAAAAATATATATACATACTGCTCAATTGCCATGATTTATTCAACTTTATTTGCAAGCCAAAACGCAATAAAATTTATCATAATATAAGTAGACTTAAGGTTGATCAGAATGTCTGTTAGAAAATAAAATATTCGGGTCAATCATCATGAAATTTTGAAATAAGGTTGATTATAACATTTATTAAAAAAATCATGGTCAGTGAATATACTTATCACAGTTATATGCAACACAATTATTAAGATACATTGTATATATACAATCTAGACTGAAGTGTTAATAATATTTTGCATCTTTAATCATTAAAAACTTTGAACTTTATGTAGAAAGAAATATTAGTCATCAATTGGCCACCGAGCAGAGAAAAAATAAAACACCTGCTTTCAGGCTAAATTTCATTATAAAAATATTTTGTGTAAATATTTTAGGGGTCATTTACAATACAAATAAATTGAGTCTGCATCCTGTCACAATTCAATCTGTAATAAAAAAATAACGCTCGTGTAGATGACCCCTAAAATATTTACACAAAACTTTTTTTTTCCAGTTTTATATTTGCAACACTACTACTCACATTTTCAACAAACTTGACGTTGCGGCTCCCTTCACGGGGCCTTCGACCGAAGTGACAAAATAGGTGGATTAGTCACTTTGGTCGAAGGCCCCGTGAAGCGAGCCGCAACGTCAAGTTTGTTGAAAATGTAATAGTAGTGTTGCAATATAAGTCTGAATGGATATTCCTACTACTAACAATAGTCTACATGAAGATAAAACATTTTTTATAACAAAATCTAGGCTAAAAGCAGGTGTTTTATTTTTTCTCTATGATCGATTATGAGCCATTATAGTTAGTATTCAAAATTTATTCAATTCTTGTACCACTCCTACAATGAAGCAATTTTAATGTGAAATTTGATGGCAATGGTTTGGCTAGTTGAGTATTTTATTTGAATTTTAAGGATGCTTAAAAGTGTATTGGGGCATCTGCAGCTTCAGGAGAGTATCTTGAGTTGAAATGCCATGACTTTAAAAAGAAATTCGATTTCCTGCAGCGCTCTGACTGATACACGAGTTCTTTCGTACACTGTGAGTTACATGTACGTCTGACGAAAATCATTCAGTTTATATTTAGCTGCTTCACATGTTTTGATGAGTTTATAGCCATATTTTTATGGTGTGGTATTGAAATTGCTCTTAGATATTCAAATGTTGTTTATGAAAGGAACTTTCAGTATGCACAAAACGCATCATGATGTTTCTCTTCAAGCACACTTGTTCGGCCACCAAGCATAATCTGTAAGTATATTGTATAGTATGTTTGAGTATGAAATAAGTTTCCTTTTCCTACCAAAATAAAAATTGCACTCTAGCCATATAGGATTGAAGAGCACACAATGCAACTAGAAATTCCGAGTCTCATCACAGACCTTAATTATCTGCCAAACGATTTTAAAGGGCAAAAATAAGTAGTGATGATTGCTGCTAGTTGTTTAGAATGACAGGATTTTATAATTTTTTGGTTATTATAGTAATAACTTTCCCCTCGGCACACCCCTTAGCGAATGCAAATGATTGCCGTGGGCTATTTATCAGCACTTTGTAGTATTTGGACCATAGGGATAAAGTAAAGGCTACGCTCCTGCTGTATTGCACACCATTGAATTATAAGGCTCAATATGATAAATATTTTGATAGCTGTCAAACATCTCGGCTACCATGGAAAGCATCAAGATATCAGACAAGTGAGTTTCTCAAGTCCAGGACATTCGATGACTTGGAGTGGGACTCCAGGCTTTCGGTTGAGACAGTCATGTTTTACACATAAAGATCTAAGACTATACAAAGATCACCCTTCTAGCCCCACACTTGATCAATGTTGGTGTAAAGAACAGGAGCCATGTAGATTGTAGGGCCTAATGGATAGACAAGTCGGCGTGGAATTGTTTGGGTTTTTTGCGCAATGTTGCACATGTCTAGACACGGGAACTTTAATTTCTATTTATCTTGGTCACACAAACATATGTGTATCTGGAAGTCCGACACGTCACAAATGTAGTCCTGTTGTTGGTCTGAGTGGGCTGACAAATTCACCTATAGTGGAAGAAGTTAACAGGACACCAAGGACGTATTGGAAGTCAGTCTCTATTTAGCAAGATATCAACGATTATGTCATATATATCTTAGTTCTTCATGATATCAACAGAACTCTTAGTTCTTCAATTGTACATGTAATTCGTTCTTGAATTATTATGTTCAATATCTAATAATAAATAGTCTTGGCATCACATTTATGAGATGAAAATATTTGAAATACATTTTAAGAATTAAAAAACAAGTAATGTTTATTTGACAGTTGGGATAAACGAATAATGAGGGATATTGTCCATCACCAAATTTAAAGTGGTGTCCCACTGCTACGTTTGCCCAGCGTGTACTGTAGTTCACAAATTGTGCTAGATTTTTTAGACATTGTCCATGCGTTATGAAGTCACACAGCGGCGCTGATGCAACGGAAAATGATCAATTTGAGGGCTCATACATGATTATCAGATTATGCTAATTTACAACGGATACCTGGGGTGTATATAACCAGTGTGGTGCAAACTGTACGCAGGGAATTAGTTTTTCCGCTGGATCTATACTAGTTTCTCCGTGAGTGTCTTAGTTTTTCTGTGAGTGTACTGGTTCCTTCCGTGAGTGTACTAGTTCTTTCGCTGGATTTGTAGTTATGGATATTAAATCCTCAATTAAGTGTCAAATAGAGATCTAAACTTGGTGAAAATGTGCAGATATATTTAGATAAAATCTATTTGTGTGATTCCTCAAAAGAAAATTCCAATTGTTTTGCTAATGTCCCACTGTTGTGAGGATGACTGATCTTAGCAAATGTTTTCCTTTTTTGCTTGTTTAATTGTCTCTATAAAGCCAAAGATAACTTAACAAGTTGTAGATTAAATGATAAATACACCAGAAAAATCTATTTACGCGTTGAAATGTACACTCATAATGATATTATAATAAAAATAAAATTCACTGTACAAGTTTTTGTGATGGACTTTGATGTACTGTACAAGTTTTGCTGATGGCTGTACTAGTTTTTCTGCTTCACAACAGCTTTTATTTCCCAGCAAAAACACAACTTAACGTCTTTATATATATGAATGAAATAAAAGAATTGATTGTGACATGCCTTGTTATAAAAAACTTTAATCCATTTTGTCAGCAAACCACTTGAAAGGCCATTTTATTAAATTCAACAATTTTTCCTCGTATATTAAAAAACAGGAATACACAATCCTTTAACCCGGGTTAAAGTTAACACCCCAAAGGACATTCATATAGATACCCTAGCATGTGACACCCTAATTTCCCCATGATGTCCGTTTCTCCAAATATATAAACGTCCATATTCGGCGGTTCTTGTGGATATTCATGAGTTTAATTATGCTCAAACCACATGTGAGATGGTACATGCCATGTCATGTGCACATGAATAATACCAGTTTTAGCTTGATTAATTGGCAGTGTGGATCCAGAAATCGAAGAGGGGTTGTGCTGCTTGAAATTTTTGTTTCATGTGGCGGGGACCCACGAAACGTGATTTTTGATGATTCGATGGTGTGATTAACTTATATATATGGATTTGTGAAACAAGTGTATCATTTTGAGCTACATCCATGTCCACTAATCAACAAAAAGAGGAAGAAACAACAATTATTACCACCATAAAAACTAGTTCAGTAGGAAATTTTCCAGCGTAAAAACTTGTACAGCTCATGGAAAAACTAGTACAGTGAAGTTTCATTATTCTACTTTAATACTGTACAATACCTAGTATTTCACATTTTCATCATTTCTTAATTTAGCAAATGCCATAACCAAGCCTTGCAAGCTAATTGGTGATTTTTAAACCACTGGATGACAATTAAAATGGATAATATGAAAATGTGATATGATGGACTAAATCAAGAGACAGATTCTAAATCACCAAGGCTTATCCTGACACATTCATGTATTATATCTAAAGCTTCATGAAGAAAAGTTACCATCACCTACCTATATTATTGTATTAAATATAAGAAAACAAAATATGTCTTTTGTCCAGCAAAAGAACTAGTACACTCGCTGAACGAACTAGTACACTCACAGAAAAACTAAGACACTCACGGAGAAACTAGTACAGATCCAGCAGAAAAACTAATTCCCTGCGTACAGATTGCACCACACTGAATAACGTTTCAGGACGTTTAAGCCGTGAGGCAGCGCTCTCTTTGATTACTATTGTCTAAATGGTAGACATGTCACGTGCATAGCCGAAAAGCAACGTCTCAAACTAATAGCAATCTAACACAGGACTGCCGTAAACCAACCAGGTACCCGGTTACGACGGTAGCTATTACATGACAAAAAAAGCTGCTTAAGAACGTCGAGAAATTTTTGAGCATGTTTAAAATGTTGCCCATGATTGAAACGATCAAATATCGATCCAACGATCAACAGCTTGCACTCAACTGTTATCAAACGTCAGCATAACTAACCTGACGATAGAGCAACACATGCAAACGTTACTAGATCTTCACCACTATGTGGAGCGGTGGGACAGCAGTTTAACAAGATATAGTTAAATGTATATATTGTTTAGGCTTGTTTAAGTTTAGTTTTCTTTCAGTAGTACATATCTGCACTTAAATAAGTTGTTTTAAATGTTCTTTTAAAAAAATTGTACCAACACAAGCATCGTTATCACATTTCTTTCCATGTCTGTCAAGTAGCGTATATACAATGTGGCAGGCATAACAATGAGATGAAACTGTAAGATTGATTACAATATATAATAATGTACTTATTAGCAAATAAGAATGATGACTTTCAAATTTAATTTACATACATTATCCATCAACAACTTGCTTACTTAAACTAGCCAAAATCTTTACTAGTTTCTTTCAACACAAAAGTAATATAACTAGGCATAGTACTAGCTAATATAAAAAAACAACTACCAATATGGCAATTTCAAATTGTATTGTAGCATTGTAGATGAAAAAAAATTCTATCAGACAAATCAATGGTACACAATTATGGTGGCATTCCTTGTGACTGGAATCCTAACCCAATCCCTCTGTGAGTGTGAGTTGTCATTCGTGCCATAGCATATTCCTTATCAAGTTGACTAAATAGTTCCTCCTGTTTTCTCCTTTGCTCTTCCGTCATCTCTGACTCCTCCTCTTGCCCACCTGCATCCTTAATACCCATCAGTTTTCTGAACTTATTATCCACATTTGACTGTCCAAAACTAGTTGCTTTCCACACTGAAGCAGTTTTGTTTCCACCTGATGGACCAGGTGCTGATGGGGCGCATCCTGCTTGTGCATGGTCACTTCCTGCTGCAGCAACTGATGCTTGACCAACAGCTGCCTCAGCTGTACCTTCCTGTGATCCATCCTTGTCTTTTTTACCCCAAAGCAATTTTCTCTTTTGGACCTGCTCTGCATATTTTAGCGGATTGACTGCAGCTGGATTATAGTATTTAGGAACAGCAACTCCAGTCAGTTCTTGTGCCTTTTGGTGCATAACTGCCATTGTTTGTAATAGAGCCTGTTGTGGAGTAACTTTTCCACTCTCACCAGACATCATTGAAAGAAGCGGATTATCTGAATTCAAAGGCAAATTACTAGGTTTTTCTCCCTTATTTGCAGCAAGTATTTGTGTCACCATACTTGCTTGTTCCATGTTCAGTTTTCCTTCAGTAGCACATTTCTGCACTTCAATTAGTTGTTGTTTTAAATGTTCTTTAAATGTTAATTTTTTGGGACTGCGACTTCGAGATCTATTTCTAGCACTTCTTTGGCCCCTCTTTGCATGCCTGTCACGGAGTCTTGGACTTCGGGATCTT
This sequence comes from Streblospio benedicti, assembly GCA_019095985.1. Classification (NCBI taxonomy): domain Eukaryota; kingdom Metazoa; phylum Annelida; class Polychaeta; order Spionida; family Spionidae; genus Streblospio; species Streblospio benedicti. Next base: position 1,033,835 of record CM032667.1, on the reverse strand, counting down.
GATCGTCTCCTTTCTCTCGACTTCCGTCTACTTCTTTCAGATTTTCTGTCATTTCGCCTATATCGTTCTCTACTTCTGCTTCTTCGTGATCTTCCAGATCCTTTCCTCCGCTCTCTGGATCGACTTCGGGATGATCTTGATTTTCTATCTTTTGTGCTTGAACTTTTTGAATATTCTTTTCTATGACTCTTCTTTTCTGTTTTTGACTCTTCTTTCTTTACCATTGCTTTCCCACCTGATCTATCCTTTGACCGTCGACGAGATTTACGGTTGTGTGATCGTGTATGAGATCGTGATCTTGATCTTCTGTGTCTTGGTGATCGTGATCTTGTCCGCTGCCTTCTATGCTCAGATTTCCTATCGTTTTCTGGTTTGGATGACTTAACCTCCACCTTTTCTTTTGCAGGAGTAGGAGATTTCTTATGTTGCTCTTCTTGTTCATGTGCAAGTTCAACATTGACTTTTGATTTTTCTTTTAGTTTATCCAGTTTAATTTCTGATGGTTCTTTTACACTCTTTTTCTTCTTTTTTACCGGTTCTTCTACCTCCTCTTCTTCAGAGGATGACGATTCTGTCTCACCCGAACTATCGTCTGAATCCGATTCAGAGGACTCATCGGAGCTGTCTTCTGACTCGCCATCACTTTCAGATGAGTCTTCCTCTGACTCCGATTCAGAATCATCAGAGCTATCTTTATTCTCGTCTTCTTTGGATTTTCCTTTCTGGTTGACAGTGGCGGTATTGGTTGGTGTTGGTAGAGGAAGTGCCTCGGGTAAGGGGATGGAAGTGGGTAAATTGGCTGTTGGCGTTGGGATACATGTCGACGAGTCAGACTGCTTCGCTTGTTTTTCCATACCATTTGTACCCCCTGGGTCGCCTATCAAATTTTCAAACGCTTCCCACTCTGCTTCCAACTTGGAACTAGCACTCTCATTATTTATTTGTCCGCAAATAGGTTGTTTTATATCCCTTATATCGTCTTTTTCACTTTCATCACTTGTATATCCAGCTAAGCCTTCCATTTTATTATTTTCTTACAGATATGTATAGTCATACTGCAAGTACGACCGAAATTCAGAATGATCAGGATGATCTTCCCAACAAGTTGCTCATAATAAACTTGGAAACAGCATGTTCATAATAATAAGATAAAGAGTTTCAAGCTCCTCTGACAAAATTATCATATTCGCATAATAGATATATAAAGATAAGGAAGAATGAAGCTAAAGAGACACTGAAAATATTTCCAGTAGTTTCCGCTCTCCCTTTGCTTTAAAACAAAATTCAGTTCATAACCGAACTATTTTATATAGGTGCCCTTAAATTCCTGGTAATTGACAAATATATAACGATTGCCGGTATATGGGTAAATACCTTAATTTTTCATTTTTGCAGTCGTATTACAGTCTATATTGTGATGAATAATACTCTTTTCTATGTATGATTATTCCAAACTAATTTCTTATTTCGCGGAATCATTATCAGAAGGAAGTAATGCGGTTTACTAGGCCCAGACGAAGATCTTGTAGTTGCATGCAAGCTGTCATTTGATTATAAAATATAGCGCTCAAGCTTAATTAACAACCTGTACACATATATTTATAGAATTACAAGTATGTAAAGTTCACACATCCCAATGTTTTGAATCATGAAAACTTAATATGTCATGATTTTAAGGTGTGTTTTTATGTGAATATATTTTGACATGGCGTGCAATAACACTGAACAACTTCAATGTGAAAGTGTCGGAAATGGAAATATCTTATCCACAGGAATATATAGAGGAACTGTTTCAGGCAGAAGTTATTTGAACATTATTAAAGTTGAAAATGGCATCCTAATGAGTAGGGATGGTTATCTTGTATAATAATCTCGTTAAGTCAAAGGAACAAGATAATAAAATTACTAGATCTAGACTCTAGATCTAGATCCATCTTTCCTCTGAGCTTCGAAGGCTGGTATCAACAATGTATTGAAGTATATTTATTAGATTATTTACTCTGATGAAATATATATCTGTACTAGTAATATATTCAGATGTAAGGCACTGGCCTAAGCATATGTACTCTCCCTCACAACACGCTGTTTTTGTATAATTAAACCACCTAGACAGCCGAATGGAAATGCGTGAATGAACGTTAATTCCGATAATGTGGTTTTGAAGACTTTTATCATTTAAACAGCATTGAAATTTTTACATAATGTAATGTATTTGACACCAACACCAACGTAGATGGTCAATATATCTTCAGTGTATCAATGTGAAATGTTTAAAACCACGTTATCGGAATAACATTCATTCAGTGAGTGGATGACCACAATATATGTACCTATTGTGATGTACATCGTTTGCGCAGCCTAAGTAAAGCATTTACGTCATGTGTATGCGGTTGTTAAGTTTACGAATGATTAGGAAGCACTGTCGTCTGTCGTAAATATTGTTTTTCTATTTAACGTTTTATTGAGAAGGCAAACTGTCTATTTTCGATTCTAAATTCCAATGGCGATAAGACTTTAGACTTCTGAAAGTTCTATATCAAATAGTAATTGATCGCAGAATTTAAATCTGCTACTTTTTATTGATTCCTTGCATACAGTGATGTACGTCACATTTATGTTATAAATGTAACACAGTTCTGGGCAGCGTAACGCGGCGAATTTTTCTTGTACTTGCCAAATCGAATGCTTTATCCATTTGGGCGGCACTGAAGGTCTCGTCCCACAGGGTGCATCCGACGAGGGAGGGTTAAAGATAATGCTCAGCCCAAAAAAGTCTATTGTCAATGAACAATGCCTTTTCCATTGCAAATCTGAGGAAAATAATAAACTCTCCACAATTGATATCTCTTACACCTTTAAAAATACCATGCCCTCTAGCTAACTAAAACACAAGGTCACATGATGCTGCATAATCAAATGATTTTCGCTAGACATACCGTGGATATCCAACAGCAGATGTGACAGTTGACACTGGGAGATGGGCGACTTCTTACTTGCACCATGCAAGTTACGTCTGACGAAAATCATTTGTCTACATTTTTCGACTTCACGTATTTTGTTCGGTTTATACCAACCTCATATTGCATGGTATTTAGATTGGTCTCCATACCTTAATACATTGTTTAAATGAAAGAAACTCAGAATACATTGAGCACATATATATTGCTTCTCTACAAGCATACTTGTTAGGCCACTGAGCACAGGGTTGGGTTTCGTACGGTACGAAACTAGTTTCGTACAGTACAGGTGTACGAAACTGTACGAAACATAGATGACTGTATAAAACCTGGATAAAACTGGACAAAATTAAAACTAATGTTCATTATTGATGAAAAGTAATGGAGGATTTATGTGTTTTGTAAATTGTTACTATCATTATACTTTTCACTTTCAATATCCAGAATATCCATTACACTTTTTAGGATGAGCTTTCATTCTGATGAAAGCAGTCAAAATGTGTTGACATTTTTTACACTTTGCTTTACTTGGGCCTTCTGATGTTACCTCAGAATAATAGCCCCAAATAGGGTCCTTTGGCCCGCCACCAGGTTTAGACATTATGCTTTTATTGATATATGTGTGCCTTGCTTGGAAGAACTAACACTAATAGGTAAGACACATCTTTACTTAACTTATATACAGGCTGGTGAGAAGTTGTGTACAGGTGCTATTGAATCACATGCAGTGCATACATGACACTTCTTACCAGATTTTTGCAACAAAATCATCTCATGTCAAATTACTTGACTCTGCAAATAAGCTCTGCAAACAAATCCTTCTCCAACACAATTAGAAACCAAGTAAATCTTAACTCATGTCACTTACCTTAACTGTATTACATAACACCATTGTCCTTACTGGCTGCAATAACTGGAAGTGACTAACTGCTAACTTCCATTCATGGTTCGATTACATAACTGGCTTGAATATTGCTTTTAAATACATGTATATATCAATTCTATAGGGTTTTGAATTATTACAGAGTTGTACAGGATAAAATACATGTATGTGGAGAATGTAAGTCAGGGAATATATTAGTATGTGGACGGTTAACCGGATAACCGGCTACGGTCGATTTTCTAAGCATAACTGGTCCCTACATTGACAAACCGGTTATTGATTTTGATGATATTTTTCATACCCAAGCTATATATGTCCATATATTTCATTAATTTTGCGTGATTTAACATTTTTTGCAGTTCAAATTGCCTTGCTGTTGAACGTAAAAGATGAAATGCATAAACCGCGATTTTTTTTCAAACGCAAATATTGATAGAAACATGTGCTATGGTTCATCTATACACAAAAACGATAGTGAAACTAGTAAACTGTAAACATGAATACGTGATTTAGTACGCACATAACTTTGCCAAATCTTTAGATAATGGATGGGAATGTGAAAGTGAAAAAGAAACAAGTTAGCAATGCATATTATGTAGGCATTAATTTAGTTATCATTTGATCGTGCACTTTGCATGCAGTTCCTGAAAATAACATGAAATACTTGGATGAGCGATAATCGGCGGTTAACCGGTTACGGTTCGGTTTTGCAGGGCCGATTAACCGGTTTCAATTTTCTCGAACCGTCCACACACTAGAATATATGGAATTAAAATAAACAGGCCATTTAATTTTGTCCAGTTTTAACTAACAAAAGGTATACAAGCATTGTTATCTTTCATGTAGCTTATATATTTATAAAAATGCCTGCATCAGCTGGCATGTCTTAAGCATTTTTTTAAATAGTTTATATATTTACGTACAGTTTTGTACAGTGCCATACATTAAGGTTTAAACCAATGGTTAAAACACACTTGTACGAAACCCTATCAACCCTGTATGTTAATTGCTTATATATCCATATATATGCATTTATCAAGCATTCTTTAAACAAATATACATTACTTATTATATTATATGACTTATAAAACCCATTTAAGACAGATAAAGCTATAAAATAACAATTTATTTAGTTTCGTACAGTTTTGTACACTTTTACTGTACCGGGGAATGTGACTCGTTCAGTAGAACACTCGCCTTCTGTGGCGAGTGACTCTCAATTTACACTCAACATGTTCAATCCAAACTAGCCAACCTTAGTTATTAAAGTATTAGAATCAAGTAATCATACTCGTTGACTGTGGCGAGTGACTTTGAATTTACACTAGCCAACAGAAATTTACACTAGCCAGGGGCGAGTGCCTAATCAACACCCTGCTGTACGAAACTAGTTTCGTACCATACGGTTAAAACACGGTTTTAAACCACCGGTTGTCATAGAACACTTTACTCATTGTATAAAGCTACAGGCACCAAGCCTATCAATCTATGCCAGACCTGATCAGTCTAGAGACCAAGACGAGCTCGGGTATATAAACGCTTGCAAACGTGTAAAGAGCAGTCAATAAACAGATCAAAACTAGAGTCCTAATCTTATGTCAAAACCACACATGACATAATGGTGGAGATGTCGGGGATTGAACCCGAGACCTTTCGCAACCCTGACTGAGCATAACCTAAGGTCACTGGTTGCTTAGTGTCCATACAATAAGTCTCTGGTGGGGAAGACTACTTTCCAAGCGTTATGCCGTCAGGTAACGGTGTGGGGGTTTATCCAGTACATTGTATAAACAAAAAATTGTTATAGTTTTAAAGTGCTGGAAGACATTAGATAAAAGCAAAGGTTTGAGTTTGAATTAGTCAGTGGTACACTTGAAATCATGACATAATTGAGTGCCTTTGTTGTTATTTATGATAGATGATAATCCAAGTTTCTATGGAATTTTTTGTTTACTAATGGTAATTTTTTTTTTATTAAAGCAGTTTTCTAATTAACGTGTGGCATGAGCCATCACAACCCGGGTCGCTCCTATGGCCGACCAACCTAAGAATCATGCTGGGGGGTCAATGAGACGTGCATACAAACATTCAACTGTCAGCACTGGGGCAAGTCAACTTGTACCTGATACAACAGACACTGCGAACCCCAAGAGCAATAGGTAATAAGTTTCTGTAGTATTACATGCATATGGAAATCTTCAAATGTCTTTATCAAGGCTTTCATTTCAAATACATTTAATCTACAATTCTACTTACAGAAATAATTCTAACAATACTACAGAGAGCAGTACATCAAGCAAAAAACGCAAGGGGTCTTTTTCATTAAAAGAATCCAAAAAACGAGGAAGAAAGTCCAGGTAAGTTTGAATTGTTGTTACAAGTAAAATCTAGAGTATTCTCCAAGTTAAGAATAAATAGCAGGATATTGATCAAAATATTACTCTACTTGTTTTATCAAATCCACTTTACACTACACAATGACTTGAATTTATTGTACATATGGTGACGATGATATATGTTACCCGTTCTGGAGATATAACGTCTAGCTTTACCTCAGTCGGTAGAAGTGTTTTTGCATCCAGAAGAAACAGGTTCATTACGTGAAATAAAGTTGGCATTGCAGTTATTTTGAATTCAAGCAAGATTTTCACTTCATTGTGAATGATGGCCCAATTACTTCATTTTATTACAATTGAATTTTTTGTTACATATTAAACTTGTTTTTGTTTTGTTTCGATTTCAGTAGTGGTAGCAAGTTTAGCCAATCGAAGAGTGATAGTGATTATTTGCTTACTACTGAGGAATTTACATTCAGTGCAGCAGCCTCTCCTAACGAACCTTCTATTCCCAAACCTGTACGAATCACACGAAGGAATAGTCAGCAATCAAATCCAGATACAAAAGACATTAAGAAACCATCTTCTACACAATCACATCAAGAAATACAACCACTTGATCAGGAGTCAAATAGCATTCCTGCAAGAAGGACTACAAGACGATCTACATCAGAGTCGAGTCTTCGATCCAACGCCTCTGTCGAGACAATTTCTTCAAGAAAGAGAACATTGTCTGTGGCAAGTGCATCATCATTAGGCTCACTTAATAGTGCTACTTCAACTAATAAATCAGCTAACGCATCAGACAAAAGATCTAGATCAAAGTCAAAAAGTAGAAGATCTGATCAGTCAGTCGGTAGTGCAAAGAGTCCATCAGGTGAAGAACGCAGGAGATCCTTGCGTTCAAACCCTGAAGCAAAACTATTAGTTGGTCTACCCTACTATCCAGCATCTGCTGAATCTAGTAAACGGTCCCGTTCTAGAAGCAAGTCATTAGAGCGTCCGCAAGCACTTCCTCCAACTGAGAGTGCAGGAGTTGAAGTTCCATCAACATCAATATCATCACCTGCCAAGTCCAAAAAGAAAGACAAAAGAAAAACAAAGGATAAACACAGAACAAGGAAATCTCTTCAGAAACTACATAAACTTGCTGCTAAAGCTTCAGAGAGCTATACTCTGTCTTCATCAGCTGGAACTGTTACTGTATCTGCACTCCCACCACCATTATCCCTGCCAAAACACACAAGTGCTGATTGTCCTCTTCCCAAAAAGAGGGCAAGGTTGTATGTTCAAGAAGAAAAGGCCCTAAATTTGTCGACAAAGGACTCGCGGGGTAAAGGAAAGTCCAAGAGCTCAAAAAGAAGCAAAACGGGCTCCTGCGCTAGTAGCAGGTGATTTTCTCACAAAATATTTTATTGGAAATGAAATGTTTTTTTTTTTTAATGTGGTTCTGTTTTTTTTTTTTTTTTTTTGTATGCAAAATCAATTTTGTGATAAGTTAATAATATATGTGAGTTCAGAGTGTAAATAACACTTTTGATAATGTTGCTTGATATGATTTTAGTGGTCGTGCCCAATCGGGTGCTGGAGGAAAGTTGTTGGCTGGGCCATCCACGGCAACCACATCCACAGCAGGTTAGTGACGTTTATAATTGGCATTTGATTCAAATATACATAGGAATCATTTGCAAATAATGGCATTTTATAAGGTGAGTTTTATTGCAATATTATGTATGATTTGTATGTTGGCTACCACTTGTATATATAATGTGCACTGTCTTTTTTGAATGAAGTAACATTTATATATACAAGTAGGTCAAAGGTCAAAGCAATCCCATATATGGTATGTCTGGATACAAGGAAAGAATGAATAGTTTATTTTATAGGTGTTAGATTTTACTGATTACTGTATCATAAAACACCAGATTTTGTTTATTCTAATGGAAAGGTACATTTTCTTGGAAATCTGTCTTAGACTTAACATTCTTCAGCTTAAGTTTTTATCAATCAGAAAATAGTCTTCTATAGGGTCATTTCTGTCCTTATTGATTCCCAGTAACCTTCTTATATAACTGGGGGTTTAAAATCAGTTAAGTGTAGTCAGTATTTGTACTGATTGTTACAAAGATAAATTGATAACCTATAGTCTATAGGTATACTTCATTCCCTGGGACTTCATTCAATGCAAGTACTACATTGCATGTCTCCAAGTCATAAAGAGGTTCACAGTTAAGACTAATTTTCATACAAATCATAACATAAATATAACTAGGCATTTCATATAAAACTGAACATTCAGGGCAACTTAGAACACTTACCGGTAAATTAGAAATGAAAACATAATATATAAACAACATGTGGCAGGATTATTTATTTGATAGCACCATAGAGTCTTATGCAGGATGGTCTTCTGGAAAGTTTATGTAAATAAATTTTATTTTTATTTTGAAAGAAAAAGTAAAATCATACAAGAAAATTTAATTAGGTTAGTTATTTTAGTAATTCAATACTGATACTAGGCTTACTAATTTCTAAGCATTATGATGGTTGTGGTTATTTGTTAGAATAAAATTTACATTAGGCATTTTATGTTTTTATTTGAGTATGATTTGTATGATACAAATATTAAATATATTATACTGAAAATGATTTTTATGGTATATTGGCTCATGTTTGATGCTTATTTCAATTTTGTTTAATTTAGGCACATCTTACTCAGAACGTACCATGTAAAGTTCAGAATGATAAACATTCAAACTTGCTGATCTAGAAAGAGCGTATATCTTAACTTATTACTTCTCTACTGTTCTTGTAGTTATGTCTGGTCAGGACGGTTCAGATGGTAGCCAGCCTGGAGGAGACCAGCCCAGCGGCAGCTCCCAGCAGCAGCAGGCAGATGCAGCTGCAGCCGGAGCTCAGGCCCCACCACTACCCATGGCTTCAGGTAGCAGCATATAGTACAGGTCCGCTTATCCGGACTCCACCGGACATTGATTAGATGTTCGGATTAGCAGGCGTCTGGATATCACAGGGTTGACCCAAGACTTCTGATAGACCATGATATGGGCGCAAATACGACTATCGAACAAGTATCGAATGTTTTTGGCATATTTCAGGACTTCTAAATGACAAGTAACATTATCTTCCGTTTATAACCAATATCCATTATACATTTATTAACATTACTGCAATAATATACACATATTGAGCTCTAGCATTAATATTTTTTACGTTTCACCATCAAAATTATTTTTCAATGGCGACAATAGATACCATGCGATTCTAAAATGACTAAACCACAAAACATCGTGTATATTACTGGGCTCGCGCTAAGGTTCGTTTTATCGCCATGGGCGAGAGATTTTATGGATGGGCGAGAGATTTTGCTTACTCTTTCGCCAATGTGGCGAATCATTTTTATTCAAGACAAATTTGCAAAAAACGAATTTTGTCCGCTAAATCGAGACTAAAATGCAGAACGCTGTTTGCCATCATTCTAGTTGACAACATTTCGGAACGCCGTTCGCGTAATGACAACAAAGATGGCGGCGCCCATATACACGTGAAAATGAAAGCAATTTACTTGAATAAAACCGATAGTTTGCATATTAATATATGATCAGTTGTATCTTGAAAGTATCGTGCCATTGACTGCCATATCTACACTTTCATCGAGGGTAAATAAAACGTGATTCAGCGATGCATTGGTATGTAGTTTCTCATCTAGCAACCGGCGAGCACACGTTTTCTGATCGATATCAATAATATCATTACAAATTCCATAGATTCAACGTTCGTTGGTGTTCCTTAATAATAATAAAGAATTAAGGCTGGTAAACTAGGTTAGATTTTAATGATAAGTGCAGCTGTTTGAATCTCACAATGTAATGATAAAATATGAACGAAAATGGAAGTATACCCGCCCCATCCCCTGGCCCCTCCCCACTCCCCGTGTAGTGACAACGCGGTCGGCCCGATGGCGGAGCGCTGAGAAGTTTCGAAAGGAGACGTGCATAGGTCTCCTTCATCCAGTCCCACCGGGCCACCCTCAGAAAAAATTGCTTTAAAATTGAGAAAATATAGTGTATATGTGTTATCAAAAGTTTGTATCCATTATTGGCCATTCTATCATTCCGTGCAAAAATCACCGCCAATAACCCACGCTGATTGGTCAATCAGCGTGCTCAATTTTGCGATGGAAAACACGCTCAAAAAACCCCCACGGCGCTAGTCTAAACTCCTCACAATATCAATACAGCCGCTGACGTAGCAAGGCGTGTTCCGTGTAGCGGAGAGCAGAAGTTTAGACTAACGCCGTAGTAGTGGTCTCCGCGCGCTCAAAACAAACGAAATTGACTGGCAATGAGAATGTCAATTCCTACTATGTACTTCATTGGTTGATGCAAAGCAGTCATCAGAAGGGTCTTATCCTCAAGTTTTGAAAGTAATATAACCTTCATCATTCTTTCTGGAGCGTCGGAAAAGTAAACACAATTTGATCAGATGTCATTAAGATATTTTAAGTAAAAAGTCAAAGTAACTAAAAGTAATGATGTTTGTGTTATCATTATCATGTTAATTAATTTACATAGGTTTTTGCTTGGCTAAAAAGAAATTCAATTGGCTAAAAAAAAATATCGTCGTTTAGCCAATTGGCTAAATTTGAGATGGGTCTAGCGCTAGCCCAGTATTAGACATTTTGAAGATAGTATTCTGCTCTGTGTTCATAATTATGTATCATAACACACAGAAATGTTGCATTACTTCTTTAGTTTTCATATATGATACTCGCATTTTATTTGGAATTGTATTTTATCAGCTTAGACCAGATTTATAACCTATGTTTTTGCCTCAAACCCAAAGTCTACTTACTTTAGACGTCCGAAACGAACGCAAATTTGGCGTATCATAGACTCTTCGTGACATTCCTCTTGCCACATGCTCCTTTGTAGCGAGGAAGACCATGTCAGTCTAGGTCTATAGATCAACCAAACATCTCTAAATATTTCTTAATCCGTGTGTTGACAATTGTATGTTATATTTTTCTGGTAAGGTATGTACTTTTGCATGCTGTAGTAGTATCATCACGTTTCATATTTCTTTTAAGTAAAACTATTTGAAAAATTCGAATAAAAAACCAACCACCTGCTAAACAGTATCATTGTTCACAATGAAACATCAAGCATTCCCAGTCGGAGCTCTTGAGTAGTACTATATTCGAGACCAGAGGTTATACCATGCATTCCAATTTAAAAGTAAGAAAATTAGTACATTTTAGAGCAGATATACTGTGACAAAGTCGTCAATTTCTCACTATCAACTTCGCACGGTAAAATATTTCGGGTCCAATATGCGCGCATCTCCCGACAGGTGCTTGTGTTTACAAACACTGAAAAAGGTCAATTGATTAATTAATAGAAAATAAAACAAGTCACACTGATTCATGTATCAGTTTACTATACACAGGCAAAATCTCATCGCAAAAAAGATTCTAAACCTATTAGCAAATCGCTCTTTAAACAAATGATCATAACAATGCAGGTCTGAAAATCTTAATTATACTGACCTGTCCCGTTCCTTTATTTTCTACACACTCAAACTTGCTTCTCATAACCCAAACCAAAGGGAAAGATCCTCAAAAAGAGTTGCTCCATATTGTTGCGTCAGTGTTTCAATTCATTCTCTATTGCGAAACCTTTTTTACCAGCTGGTTTGGATAAAAGCAGTTTTCCTATTAATGTGACGAAATTGGTGAAAATAGCAGAAATTTGGGATAAATTCATTCCTGTTATAATTGGTTGTGGTTTGACATCAGTAATTAAACGTTTTGTTTTGTTTCTCTTCAGCAAGTGGACTTGCTGCTGGCAATTTTGGTGGACTTGGAGCTGCTGCAGCAGCTTTACTGCCTCCAGATGCTGGTGGGGAACCTGATGAATCAGATATGGGACGTTTGCAAGGTATACGTCTGCTATAGCTTGATGTGGAAGCATAATATTAGAGTTGGTACTGATTTCTTCTTTTGGATTAATATCAATATTGTTATTTAAGGTAAATTTATTTCTAGAGACTATGATTGACAGAGAAATACCTGATCTCAGAAATTTGGGTACCAAGGCCCTACATTTTTTAATTTTGAGGACCCTTATTGAAATAAGTAAACGAGTGACGATCGGAAGGTGATAAAATATGCTGTCAACCTTATCCATATCGTTTGAGATTGTGGAAATAATTTCTAGTCTATATGCTCATTCTCTTTTATAAACTACTTTTCTAAATATAATTGGATTAATATAAAACTGACTGTTTTAAATTCGATGTTTTAGCCTTGCTTGAAGCACGCGGTTTGCCATCTCACCTATTTGGGGCTTTGGGTCCAAGGATGCACCAGTTACTGCACAGGAGTATGGGAGGTGGAACCAGTGAGTGTGCTTTGTTTCTTTAAAACTTAGCTAAACATAAGGAGATAAAATAACCTACTCAGATGCTACTTTCAAAGTCTAGAAGTGAAGTTTTGATGGACATTCCACCTGCTTCATACTTCAGCTCTGCACCTTGCTTTTGTCACTGTCAAAATTCTGTCATAGACCTAGATTTGAATAATTGCTGAGCAGATCTCGCCACTATATATACCAGGGCACGAAATCAGGATTTGAGTAAAGGGGCATTTGGCTCCTAACTCTGAATATCGGGGAGCCAATTCTGAACGCAAGGGGCCACCATTTCATTTACTATATAAAAGGCATAAAATGCGATATTTTTGATCACTTTGCATAGTCGATGTAGTTGAAGATGATGTCACCTAATGTTAGTTTATGAGATTGATTCTTGTTATCATTTCTGTAAATTTTAACAGTGCCCCTGGCATAGCAAAATCTAGGTTTTAAAATAAATATGCCAGTAACTGTTACTCATGACGTACCCAGTACAATGTATTATTGCCATTCACATATTAAGAAGAAAAAAAAATTATTAGAAATATTCATAATTATTTTTATTGTTCTTGTATGTATGATACAAATAATTAGGTTGTATAATAAGCCATTTCAAATTCAGGGAGCAAAAGATTGATTAAAAGCAACAATTGAGAAAAATTCTGTGGCCAATACAAGTGGTTTACTGGTAGCAATAAATACTTTTTTCTCAACCATTAATGGTCATGGTTCAACTATACTACAGAAGCTTATCATTCCTATTTAATACAATGACCTTTCAAAAGTATTAATTACATTAAGTAGTGGATAAATTTACATCACAACTGGACTATAACAGGAATATTATGCACACTGTATACCAGGTATATACTGTATGTGGGTTACTTTGGCCAGCTGCCAACTACTTGCAGTTGCTACCAGATCTATATTAAAATATTGCAGCTGGCAACAGCAGCAGTAGAGCAATATTGTGATTAGTACTAAACTGAAAGCTGTTTTTGCATTTGTCAACCACAGTTTAATTTCTAGGAGCATGCAATATATTCTGGTAGCCTATGGCGAGCTGCTGTCCCATTTCATGCCCTGTATACCACTGTGGGCAGATCTGGGGGGGTGGGGTGGGGCGTGGAGGTTTTAATCTTCTTAGCCTCAGTTTATACAATGCCAAGCCAGCAGAACCCCCACCTCCTCACCTCCAAACCATATCACATCGCCACTTTCGGGTCTCAAACCCTGGACCTCTAGATCTACCACTGTGGCACCTATGTGTTAAAAGCCTTGTAGACTTGGAGAAAGAATACACTGAAATGAATAAATCAATTTATGCTGTAAATTTGTTTGGTTATTTCTGTTAACAACAGTCACTGACTCGTCAGAGACGACCTACGTTTTGTAAGACTAGTTAGACTCAGACTTCAAGTTGACTAGTCCGAAAGGACCACCAACATTTCATGTTTTGTTTTTTTGCTAGGTCTAAATCTTGTAACAAGCAATTTTTTGTCAGCCAGTATTTTTCCCATATCACAATACATCTTCCATATTAGCCTATCTCAAGGCCTTTAAATGGTCTGACATTAAGGCCTATTCTAAAAAACGTCAATGTTGCAAAGTGTTTTTCTAATTTAATCGTCATGTGGTACATGGCTTTATTTTGTAATATTTTGTTTCGTGGTGTTTATTTGTTCATTAATTCACACATAAGCCAGCCCCAGTTAGTAACAGAAGCTTTAGCATGTGGTACTGTTTATTTATATTGGGGAATGTTTGATGACGTTCTGTTTTGTAATAGTTTGTTTATTTGATACTCTTGTTATCTGATCATGGATATTGAAGCAATTAGACATAGCTTGCAAAAGATTGGATATGAGGTTGACGTCTGACATCCGTATTTGTTTTTATTGGTGTACTGTAGTTAACTTTTGGGGGACTATTATTTGGAGGTGTATCCATTTTAGTAAAAACAAACAAAGTCATACATGTACAAGTAACTGAGAAACACATCAATATTACACATTTGATATCTTGGCTGACCCTTACCTGATCACCCATGCATGGTGCTGCAGTGTCTTGGCTGACCCTTACTTGATCACCCATGCATACATGTTCTGCTGCTTCTGCAGCTGTTGCTAGTGAACACTCTGGTTTTAAAGGCTAACAGGGCAGGATGTTCGAGGCTGCATATTTAATATCAGTGGAATTCCTAGGGTTCTGTAAAAGACCTTATATCTATTAGAGCTAGAGGCTGTCACAATTGCACTTGCTCTTTATCTTTGCATTTAATATATGGTTGACACGAAGCGTTTACGTAATAATAGAAATAAAAACTATTAGATATAAGGTCTTTTGAAAGACTACTTCCATATAAACACAGGAATCTTTAAACATCAATAACTGGAAAAAATTAAACTTTAAAGACATGTTAATAAAGCTTTCTTTTTGTTTTGTTGGACGACCCAAAATATCACCCAACCAAACTATGTTTTGAGGTTGATCGTCCGCTTGGGCAATCTAGGTTTTAGAACTACTGTGCTGTTTGTCATGAATCATATATAAAAAGACATCAACTTTCAATGCAACAATAATAAAGAAAAATGCATAAAAATATCTGGAGAAAATGGGGGGTTAATACACTTGATAAGCCTTGAAGTTCAAGAGGCAGAAAGAGTGGGAACCATGTTAAAGTAACACTACCTGCGGTGTCAAGACAATGTCCATTTTATATTCAAATCTATTGATTGATTCATTGATTTAGAAGTATTTAACCTAAACACGAATATTTTCCAACCTTTTAAAGAAATCCTTTCACAACTATGTAGTTCAAACTTAACTGTAGATCTAGTCTCGAACATGCGGCTAAGCACCGCTAGAGTTAAGTAGATGATCAATACAAAGCCATTGATAAGTGTCTTGTCAGTCACGTTACGGTAGCTTTAAAAAGCAAGTGAAATTTTGTTGAACAAATTCATTAGCTGTGTTAATTAATATAATACAGCACTTTCTTCATAGCAACAGCTATCACAATTTAAAAATATATAACTTAATATTTCGGCAACCAATCTGTTTGGTTTGTCAAGAGTGTGGAGTCATAATGCAAACACTATGACTCCAGGATTGCAAGTGTTTTCTTATTTTGCATACTACAAGAGTATATTTAGCAACTTAGTATGGCATATTTATTAGGTCATTGTGAAATACTAAACATTAGTTACGTACATGTATTTACTTGTTGTAAACAATCAAAAATCAGCTGTCAAAAATACATGTTCTGAAATGTGAGTACTGCCATTGAGCACATGGCCTTGTATGCAAACCTGATAAAGACTATTCCTTAGAAAGCTGGCTAGGATTGATGCTAGGACTCTGACCTCATGTTTTTTGTTTACCACAGCAGAAGCCAGCCTTCAGAAAAGGCTATGATATTTAAACATCAGTCTATTAGAGTCAGTCTAAGATAAGCACATGCATGTGAACAGAGTTGTGTTCTGTGTGGCTGTTTTAATATGAAGGAAACTAAATATGAATATTTAAACTAAATTATAAATATCATAGCCTTTAGAAAGGCTAGCCTTCGTACGTATACCATTTTTAAATGTGGTTATTAGGTTTTTCAGGTACATTCATTCAGTTGCAGGCTCCAGCTTATGGTAATATATTGCTATCGAGATTTTTGAAAGCTAATTCTGCCAGTTTAAGTTGAATATTACAAGATTTTTAGTTAAAGTTCAGTTTATGTTTGCTTTGGATTCAGAGATGTGAACTTAGAGGGAAAACCCGTCAAATTAATTTTTTTGAGGTCTGTCATTTGTCCGGGCTGTAGGTTTATTACGGGATTCCGATAGTTTCATAAAAATATATACTTAAAGTCTTTTCCATGAAATATTGTCACTGACAGACATTGACCCAATTTTGCTATTCAATCCAACCTCGATTTTATGAGAAACAAGTGCTTTTGGCTGGATCATGCCATCAATTAGATGTAGCGCATTGAAAATGCGTTCTTACGCTATCGTCAGTGTGATAAATATATGCAAAGTCGGGTGCCACCACTGCACATGCGCAAAAGCTAACATGGCGTCTGCTTAGAAGTTTTTTAAACTTAAATTATTTCATTTTACAACACAATCGGGTATTATCAGCAATAATGAAAGGCATCTGCACCACGGACATGTGATTTATAATACTCGATGACTGTTGCGATCAATTCAATTTCGTCACATTGTGTACCAGACTTCAAATGTGTTATTTTCAAAGTCTTCTGCTTTTGACAACCTGACGTAAGATGTTAAAGAATGAGATCTATTATTTCTACAGTGGCAGATTTGTGGTGGGGTATATGTGTGAGTACAATAAAACAACAGGGTCTAAAAGATTTCAAAGATTGCAGTGGCAGACATGGCGGCTGAGGGGTTGCACCCCTTCCCTCACCGTCCATGCAATTCCCCCCCCCAGCCTCCCCCGACCCCCTTGGCCCTAGCATGATGGGGTAATTAGAAAAAGAATTACAACATCAGTAAGTTGTGAAATTTATTGCTGACTACTAAGATTGTTCTAAATGATCATTATTGTTAAATCTAGCTTATTATATGGGGAAATACCATGAAGACTTTATTAAGATTTTTGTTGGTTTTTATTAAGATTTTTGTCTGAAAATTAAGATTTTTGATGCATCAGATTAAGATTTTTCGCGGTGACAGGTTCACATCTCTGGATTCATTGCAAATTTTGTTGTTTATCTATATGAAATGTTTTTAAAAACTCACCTGTCTTCATTTGTCAATGTGAACTATTGTGAAAAACTACAGTTGTTCTTCAACAGGAATCTACACGAGTGTGTTTGCACAATAACAGCTTCATTTTTCGTTCAATATACATTTTAGACTTGATTGCTATATGATCATTTATATAAATGATGGTTACAACGCAAATATTTTATAGGCTGAACATAAAATATTTCGTTGATTGGCTAACTTCAGACATAAGCAACACAATGCTGATGTGTATTGTACTTAGTGACAATTTTTTAGGTCACCTGAGTAATTACTCAGGTGACCTATTGCTATGGGTTGGCGTTTGTCCGTCGGGGTTCGGGCGTTAACATCTTCTTCTGAAGAACTGCTGGGCCAATCTTAATCAAATTTGGTATGTAGCATCTGTAGAGTAAGGAGACAAGAAATTGTCAATTTCATGACAGCCCACCTCAAGGGAAGGTAATTTTTGGAGTATAAAGTGTAAAATTGCTGTATTTCTTAAAAAATCTTCTTCTCTACTCCCAGGCATTGATCACACAAACCAAGTATGTAGTAATAATAACCAAGGAAGGGTCTACCAAAATTGTAAATTTCATGACCCCTAGTGATGAAACGATTATCGCCGATAATCGATGAATCGTCGTTCACGGTGATGCGATCCGATAATCGATTCCAATTTACCAGAATCGATTCATCGCTAGACAGCGTAAGCCATGTCGCCGATGATGAAAGCAATAGATCAATACAAGTGATTGAAGTTTCTTTCATAATAAACCATGTGTTATGATGTATAATATTTATGCCCAGGAAAGTTACTTTCGGTGAAATTACCCTGCCAAAATAAATTTTGGCTAAAAAATATTTTATATGCTTCGCCAAATTGGCTATAGGATCAATTATCTTTAATTACAATCATCACCTTTTTTAAGATGGGGACATTTCGATTATTAATCGATTAATCGATCGGAAAGGTGTTCCGATTATTTCGATTAATCGATTCTTGTTTTCTAGCCGATTCCCCATCACTAATGACCCCCCACCCCAAGGGAAGGTAATTTTGGGGTAAAAAGTGTAAAATTGCTGTATTTCTTAAAAAAAGTCCAAATCATAGGGTCGGGGGTCATTTTTGGCAGTTCAATTAATTGTTTTCGGTGAACGTTATCCCATATCAGTTGTGAAAGGAATTCTAATATTAAATGAGAAATACAGCATTTTAATAGCAAAAATTCGTTACTTCGACAAGATGCTGAAAACAGGTCAGATCGGTGACGTACACCTCTGACGTCATTTCTTAAATATAGCCATTTAACTTCAGTAGAAACCTTTGCAAATCATGGCCAAAATGCATGGTCTTTGTCCGATAAATATATGGTTTAGGAACTCTTAATTTATATCCAAATAATCTTGGTTCTATCAATATCATGCTACCATGTAGCAAGGTAACTAAAAGTATGTGTATCTTCGAAAAATTGCCTATTTATATTGTCAATAAAATGCCATGTGCCGAGTTGTTTCGTGTTTGTATACAAAGACAACGCACTACCCATGAGCCTCGTGGTCGGATCTCGCTTTGATTGGACGAGAGACGCACCCCCAATGCATTGCAAAGATGGTGTCGCATCTGGTTATGTAAACATTAGCAATTTCATGGATTATCATCGATATACAGGATATACAACCCGAATTTACAGTCAGGATTTATTTTTACTCAACCAACAACCGGCAGACATAAAGAAGTTCCACTCCCGCCATGTGTATGTCTCGGAATGCTGCGAAAATTGCCGTCATCTCATTATCGGACCACGAGGTTCACTGTGTGCAAGATTGCCATTTAGATGGTCGCATTTTCGGTAGCATTTCGTGACATTACCATCGCGGCGTAGCTCTTTTAAAGATATCCTGCTATTTCGTCGATGAAAAATATATTCCTGCATGACAATTCGTGTTGTCACCCTATGTATCATTGATAATCCATGATTTTCGTCTAAAATCAAATATGGAGGTCATGCCAGGCCGGTTCACGCCAGTGTGTCCGAGGCTAGGATGATGACAGTGGGGGCGCGGCCCTCTCAACCAATGAGCACTCGCTGCCTCTTTTTCGATATACGATGTCGTCAGTAATTTGACCTAGTTGTTGTGAAATGTTCGCACGTTTTTTTGTTTACATTGGAAATAACAAAGAAATTATCAGATTATTTCTAATATTTAGAATCATCCGTGAACTGCCGGTAAGTATAAAATATCGCTTTAGGTCACTCAATATATGAAGATTATATATATGTAAACGTTTTAGTATGTTCGAACCCCATTATTTGGACTTTTGCTACATAGCAAAAAATTGTAAATTTCAAGACTCCCAGGGAATTAAATCTCCCCGGACGAAGTCCGAAGGGAGATTTCTAGCTTTAGTGCTGTCCGTCAGTCCGTCCGCGTCCACATGCTTAAAAGCTTATAACTTGAACACCATGAGAGCTATTGCTTTGAAAATTAAATATGTTTAGTTTGAGGGCAATCGTATGTCTCAAAATTTTTTGTTTGTACTTTGGCCTACTTTTGACGAACTTATGACCTTAGGTACAAATATCTTGTTATCGCACTTTAGGGAGAAGTATTTGGCCGATTGTCGCCAAACTTCATATGTAGCTTCGATGTACTACTCTCCAGACCTGATTAGATTTTGGTGTACTTTGGCCTACTTTTGATGAAGTTACGATGTGTTTTTAAAAAAATATTATTACGTAATTGTGTTTATCTGTCTTCTGGGAACAGTTTATGACTTATCATCACCAAACTTGACATTTGGTATGTCTATATCACTCTCCTCACGTGATTTGATATTGGTGAACTTTGGCCTACTTTTGAATTTATGAGCGTTACATAATAAACCTTGTTAACACTCTACAGGGAGAAGTATTTGACCTATGGTCACCAAACTTCATATTTAGCTTCGTTGTACTACTCTCCAGAGCTGATTAGATTTTGGTGTAATTTGGCCTACTTTTGATGAAGTTACGATGTGTTTTTAAAAACAAATTATTACGTAATTGTGTTTATCTGTCTCCTGGGAACAGTTTATGACTTATCATCACCAAACTTGATATTTGGTATGTCTATATCACTCTCCTCACTTGATTTGATATTGGTGTACTTTGGCCTACTTTTGAACTTATGAGCGTTACGTAATAAACCTTGTTAACACTCTACAGGGAGAAGTATTTGACCTATGGTCACCAAACTTCATATTTAGCTTCGTTGTACCACTCTCTAGAGCTGATTATATTTTGGTGTACTTTGGCCTACTTTTGATGAAGTTACGATGTGTTTTTAAAAACAAATTATTACGTAATAGTGTTTATCTGTCTTGTGGGAACAGTTTATGACTTATCATCACCAAACTTGACATTTGGTATGTCCATATCACTCCCCTCGCGTGATTTGATATTGGTGTACTTTGGCCTACTTTTGAACTTACGAGCGTTACATAATAAACCTTGTTACCACTCTACAGGGAGAAGTATTTGACCTCTGGTCACCAAACTTCATATCTAGCTTCGTTGTACCACTCTCCAGAGCTGATTATATTTTGGTGTACTTTGGCCTACTTTTGATGAAATTACGATGTGTTTTTTTTTAAACAAATTATTACGAATTTGTGTTTATCTGTCTCCTGGGAAGACTTTATTACCTATCATCACCAAAACTTGACATTTTGTATGACTATGTCACCCGGGCTATGTCACTCTCCTCACTTGATTTGATATTTGAATACTTTGGCCTACTTTTCAAAAATGGCCTGATTGGGGAAATGGCCTGATTGGGGAAGGGGAGATTTACGGCGTTCCCGATGACTACTAGTTATTGAGGAATCCCTGAAAAAACATCACAAACTGCTTATCGCTAATATTTGTTGATGCTCAGGTGACTGTTAAGGCCCATGGGCCTCTTGTTATTAGATGTCGTCAACATAGAAGTCGTTTTGTGAACCTGCGTATAGTTATACATGAGCATATATGTAAAACCAAACTATATATGTCTTAGCTAGTCCATAAATTATGTAAAATGAGGTGATTTTGTCGTTGAATCAACCATGTCTTCAAGGTTTTTATAAAAACCCAACAGCTCAAGGTGCCTTCTGATGTCCCATACACACAATTTGCGCTGCAAGACGTTGTACATCCAGCATCATTATAAGGAGTCATGTACTTGGGACAAGTTAACAGAACATGAATTGTCCTCTACTCGTCTCAATACTTACCTTGAGAAAACTATGCTGCATGTGTATTATTGTGTCGTGTATAACAGTCGTCGATGTTTCTTTGAATTCCTACTGATCTGGACTTCGCTGATGAAGAGCAGTTACTGTTGATACCTAAAGGATCAGCTTGATCGATCTACGGAGCGAGTTAGCGAGTGAATGTTTGACACTGAAGATTGTGCACCTTGCGTTGAAACAATAATATTAAGCAATAATTCGTTGGCTCTGTTCTGTTAAGGATATTGAAGACAGTCAGTGACCGCTCTTCCCTTGTTATGTACAGTAGGCTAGGTATCCCGGATTCTGAGTCCATGTTAAGGCAAAACAGCTTGTATTTAGTGGGTCACCTACATAGAAACAATGCATACATATGGAAATTAGTAGGTATATCAAAATTAGGTATTTTCATGACATCCTAAATTGCAGTTTTAAATTGTATAAATTTACCATTGTTATATTGTATTAACATAAAAAGTTATATTGTATTAACATAAAAAAAAAATCTTATTAAGTAATTCATATTTTAAGTGTGCACAATTTTCAAAAGATTGGTTTTATATATTTACATTGAAACCTTATAGAAGATTTGATCAATGCACCTTGCATGTAATATTGAGTAGGCAAATATATGCTAATGAAGTACTAATGTATCTGGTACTTAGAAATTGCCAATTTCTTACTCTAATATTTTACCTATCACCTTAATTTAGCTTCAAAGGCTGAATGTTGTAAGGATAAGAGTAGCAATTTTTTATATACATTTTTTTCCAAAGTTTTGATAAAGTTAAAAAATAATACCACATTTGTTATTTATCATTTGTAAAATATGAATAACATCTTGATTTTTCTACTGCTAATAATTTTATGCTGCATATTGATAATTCCTGTAATAATTGACCTGTGTCAATTGAAAGGGAAAAAATGGTTATCATACAGGCCATAAAATTATTTGTTATGGTATCTTAGAGATAAGTACGTAAAGTATAAAGCTTTTGTTTACAAACAACACATGGCTAATTTAGAAGGTGAAGGCCATTCTTGGGTCATGTTTTGTCACGTGACTGTTCAAGTAGTGTCGTCATGAGCCAGCAGCCAAGGGCCATGTTTATTTATAGCAGTTGTTAACATATCAGCACATGGCTCTCTTTTGTGTTTCTGTAGCAGCGTAATCAAAACACTGCCACAAGAAGTTTTGTGAAAAGCATTGGAATTAGTTGGCCATGCAAGATAGTTTATCCTAAATCAAATGTGTATGCTGATCCTTGTGGAAATCAGTTTATGAATATGAGTCTGAAAAGGAATGAGAGTGTTTTGGTGATTACGAAGAAGCAGCAGCTCCTCAGCTGCAGAGCAGTAGCTGCTGTATTGTAGTAAATGCTTACTTTGATTTTGGAGCTTACTAATAAAGGCTTTGTTCTCCACAACCATGTGTTAGTCTTATACACATTCTAATCCATGGCATGCCAGCATTGGGCAGATATGGCATGCTCATGCCTTCTAAGGATAGTCATTAGGAAATTCTTCTGCGCCTTGTGATATTTGAAATTGTGATATTTTTTATATTGTATATTGACATTTGAAGAAGATGGAAGTTAGTATCAAAAACAACACGATCAAAGTGCACCTTGTGTCATGCAAGGAGCAGCGTAAGTGTCACGATGATTCCTGTCTAAGGATATATCTGTTTATACAAAAAAATTTATATATAATATCCATTATTTGTACTTCATTGTTGATTTTATGAACACCCATTTTATCTGATTTTTTTTTCTCTAACAAATATTGACCTTTATGTGTTAAATGAAAAATATCGTTCAAACTGTCAGTCTTCTTTTTTGAAGAAAAGGACATATTGCATCATTTCCGAAGCAATGATTGCACAGTCTCTATGACGTAGTATAAACAAAAGTACATGTCACGATAGTCATCCATATATGGTTGCATGTCTTGACAAAACTAGTGCTTTAATAGATAACTTTTCATGGGGATCCTTCATTGCGAATAAGAAAAAAAGTTTTTAGACCATCATGATTGGATTGAGAAATCTAATAATGTAGTATACATAGGTCTTGAGTATGATGTAAAGTAAATGACCTTTGGATTGTTGACCTAAAAGCTAATGCTGTGAATTTAGAAATGGGCCGTCTTTATCTGTTCAAATGATCAGCTCTAAATGTTGTTTTGTTCAGATAGTTTGAAATAACGATTGGATAGTATACTTTTCACATTACACATGTAGTTTCTTTGTCATAATTCTGGCAAGAGTCCAATCCAATGTGTAATATTCCTTGTTTTGACGGCCGTATTGATAAATTCCCTTAACATTTTGTTGTCTATAGGGTTACATATACTACATACAAGAATCTAAGGGTCCAATCATGTAGGTTCATCCCCCAAATTTAGTATATAAACATCTTGACGATTGGAATTCCAATGTGTATGAACATTCATTCATCCAAAGGGTCACCCAGGAAATCGAATATTTTCTTCCTAAAAGCCCATCCATGGGTTTAGATCATTGTATTCTACAGTAAGTTAAAATTTGTATTACTAGAATTTGTCAAGATATGTGGCCAAAATGACTTTGAATTCATGCCATGTGTTTATTCTTCCATGTTTATTGGTGTTATTCCTTTAAGAGCAGAACAGGCACAAAGCACATTGTAGCAATTTGCTTTAGGGAAATTAAATATGAACCTAATTATAAAGAAACCTATATTGATCGGGATGTTTCAGTAGATGTTTGTTCCTTTTTTCTTTAAAATCTTGATAAAATTTAAATGTAAGACGTCATTTTTGTTCATCATTTGTACTTTTATGGTATTCAGATATACAGTAACCAAAGTTTGCCATCATTAAGGTTTTTAAAAAAAAGCTAAGATATTACTTTATGATAAAGAAAAAGCTTTTTCACACTTTTCATGTGCTTGTGGGTTACTCTGTCTGTATCTAATGCGAAAACTTATATGTATGTCTAGATCAATAAAATAATTTATTATTATACTTGGCCATGTGAGGATGTATGTTTGACAGTTGACAGTTGACGCCTCTTAAGGCTTGGCCTTCAGATTGGTTTAACTTATTACATAGTACATACAACAAAAACGGAATTTGAAAGACAATGATGATTTAATTAAGTACAAATTATATATACACAATGATAAAATGCTAAATTTGAAACCTCCTTTTTGTTGTAGTGGGGAAAGTGCAGCAGTTGTTGCAGGGTCTACAGGCAGTGGGGGATGAAGGCCAACAGCTTACAGCAGTCATAGAAATGTGTCAGGTACGTAGAGGGCTTGTTAAATATACAATTAATTTCTTTCCCTCCGTAACATTACATTATACTACTCTAATAAGGTGACGTTTGGATAACTCAAATTTTTCCCCTCTATTTTAAAAGTTTGTACCAAGATTGGTCAAGCTGTATTTATTTTACGAGTTTCACAACGACATGAAAGTACTGTACTTTTAGCCTTTGCTATTTGATTGACTACATGTTTCGATGTTTTTATCAATAAAAGATGAAATGAATTGAACAACAACATTTCATGCATAATTATGGATTATGCATGAAAGGCGGTCTTTTATTCATATTTACTATGTAGAGAGGACTACTAAAAATACGACTTGGCGATGTGCAATAATCAGACATTGGTCAATATTTGTGTAAAATAGAAGAGCATGAGTAATGTATGTTGGCAATCATCAAATCGATGACTTCAGGATCATACTTGTACATAAATTTATTCAGCTGTCAGATTTGTAGAGAAAATGTTAGGCACTTTTTACTCTACAAACTTGATAAATGCTCTAAATTATAGACATGTAAATATTTGTATTTTTTGTTTTTGGTGGCTTATTGTATACAAAAGTCTGTTGATTCGGTACACAACATATGGTCTCATTTGGTTTGATTTTTTTTTCTAGTTTTGCTGTGTATTTGTATTTTTGATGTTTGATTTTGATTTATGATCAATTTTGCCAGATACATGTTTGGAAAGAATCACAACAGAAATAGAAACCCAAAAACTAAATGGCTTATTGTAGAATGAATTATTGTGAGTATTTTTCTTACAAAAGCTTTTAAAAACTTACACTCGTCATGATCAAGCTTTATTAAGGCATCAACAACATTTTACTAATAGTGTGTTTATAAGAAGTAGTCGTGAACCAGGTGATGAGTATTGCCCATATTTAAATGAGCATGTCCAGCAGGGCACTGTGTTAGCCAATGAAAAGTATGGATTGATGTTGATGTATTCAATGTTTCCCCAACATATGCGCCATCATTCCAAAGCATACATATGAAAATGTTGCAAGTTATTATTGATTCAGTAGAAAGCTGTTGAATAATTGAATGAGAGAATCCTGATTTTTTTTTCTGCATCACATTCGCATTGTACTGCAATTGCTAATTTTACAATTTTGTTCAAAGGTGTTGAAATTATTGAAACTGAGATTGTATTTTCAATGAATAATTGAAAACTTGGGAAAAACACATTAAAAAATTGAATAATTGCTGTGCATATTTCTTCAGGACTTTTTTGCACTACTTTCTTTGATGATCTTTGATAAGATGTGTTTTAACCAAAATTTATTTTACAATGAAGCCATATTATGATTATTATTTAAATAATTATTTAACATTTAACATTGCAGTTACTTTTTTTTAGAGAGATTGTATCTGAAGTTGAGAAAAAAAAAACAGTATTGATAACTAATGATCTGGTATGTTTGAGAATTCTCCTTGCTTCAAGAATGTTATGCTATGAGTCCCTATAATTTAAAGTTCCAGTTAAGAATTGTTTCATGCAATGCAATTTTCTAATTATAGCTACATGTACGTAAATATTGCAAAACTGAATATTATATATTTATATTGTTATTAAACATAAAATGTGAATCAGAAGAAAAATTTAATGGATGTTACTGATCAGAGAGTTAAGAAATATTGATTTACAGTAAAATGAGGAAGATTTTTATACTTCTATTTTCATTGATACTTTGGTATTCTATTTGTGTTCAACTTTTCAAAGGTATTGGCAAATAAACAACAAATGTGTTTCAGACTTTCATTCTGATACCGCTTTTATGTTCAAAGGTAATGTAGCCATAATTATAGTAAAAGTTGAACGATTTCTGGCATTTGTGCCATTTGGCCATGGTAGACTGGCAGTGTGGACACAGTTGGTATCAATATAAACTCGGACATATGCTGTGACTGTATATAATGTACGAGTAGTATGCTCAAATTTGGTTTGTCAGATGAAAATAGTAATTACTTTGTGTCTATTAAAATGGACCCTAACTATTACTTGTTGAATGTTGAGGACTTATTTGGTCCAATTTTGACTGTTACCCTTCTATGAATAGCATTGTTTGAGTTAGGGCGATCAAATTTGGTTTGTCAGTTGAAAATTATATTTGTTTGGAGCCCATATCACATGGACCCAAAAGGTCCATAAATGAGTCCATTGTGAACAATTATTTGGTCTATTTCTCTAAGAGCAAAAAAGCTTGATATACAAAAGATGATGTAGTATAACTGTTTAAGTATTTTACAAGGTAGAAATATGTAGAATACAGTGACAGTCCAATTAATTCATAATGAACCACATTTACCTGTAATGCCTCCATACAATACAATACATGTTGGATCAAGCTAAGTTAATTGGCATTTGTTGATAATATCAAGTTCGATAAGTTGTAAAACATGGTAATTGCCTTGATTCCCCCTCAAATGACTATACCCTTTTGGACTACAAGAGTACATGTACTAGGTATTTA
The DNA here is from genome assembly GCA_019095985.1 of Streblospio benedicti. NCBI lineage: Eukaryota > Metazoa > Annelida > Polychaeta > Spionida > Spionidae > Streblospio > Streblospio benedicti. The sequence goes on along the minus strand of CM032667.1, from coordinate 1,006,438 downwards.
ATCCGTGGCCATTTAGTAAGTAAGTGACTTGTATGCCTGTCATTGTCGTATACAACATTGTTAATATTGTCAACTTTTTGTTGTGTCATTATCAACTGGTCATTATACAAAGATCATGAGGCCACTCCTAAGCCTGGGGAAAAAAACAAAACAAAAACAACCACCCCCAAACGGTGACTTATGTAAAGGACCAAACGATTCGAATAATACTACATGCAACACAAAATGTGCAGCTGCTTGCAATTATGGAAGCCGTAAGTCATTCAATTCATTCAATGTAACACCTTGTAGATTCTCTATTTATAGCCACATTATATTGTAAATGTCAGTGTTATTGCTTATTACAGGAAGCTCATACTGGGGCAAAAGTAAACAACTCTTATTTTGATAGATATGCATTTTTTGCTCCAAAGAGGGTGTTGTTAATTTGACATATAGTTATTGTTTCGAAAGTTGATTATGAAAATGGTATTAAGGAATGGATGTTAATCATAACATGTGGTTACATTAAGTATAAGATAAATGTGCTTTAGTCATTAAGATACACAAAAAATATGGTGCACACAGATAAAATAATATATTACTGATAAATCTGAGCAATTAGCAGCTGAAATTTGTGAAACATTTCTTGATCAATGTTGCCAAATTCACTTGTAGGAAACTAATAAAAATGACAGTTGCATGGGTAGATATTGTTGTTTTGCTAATTTTCATATTATGGCAATATCCAATATAAAAAGAAATATGTTTCTTTGATTTTGGATGAGAAAGTGTTTACAAGCCGTTACGTTGTTTTGCAAGAAATTTGTTAATTAATATGATTACACTAATAAACTGGTTCTATACACTGAAGAAACTTATTGAGTAGTGCTTGTTAAGAACGTTCAATCATGATATAATTTTTCTTAGATTTCTGAGAAATGTATTGTTTACCCTTTTGCAGTCCATGTGTTCTGCTTGTGTCACGTATATAATTAGTCATTATTACAAAGGTGATGACCTAATTGGCACAACTGTACTTGCCACAATCCCTAGCCACCTGTCACTTAAGCAAAATTAACATAATTATTGATGTTCATTACTGGTGTTCTTAGAATTTGTCAGGTGTCACTTTTGATAATTTGCAAAAAAATTGCAAATAAATTGCAAATTATGAATGTATCCATTTCTTTTTACATTTGTTATTATATTATATACTCAGTTCCACAGTGAGACCAATGATTTTAATAGTTTGTTAATATTTCACATTGTAAGTTTAATTATTCTCTGTTTGTCTTACCAAATCAATGTATATTCCCGAAATATTACATGATTTTTCAGCACTACAGTACACTCTCCAGTATAGCTAACACTTGATCACAAACTTGCCTTTGACAGTGCAACATCTTTAAATTAACCGGATATGTTGGTAAGGTATATTGTTAATGGAAAATCGAGGTGTCAGGATTAGAGCACATGCTTTTCTTAGTTACTGATACTCATTAGTACACATGGCCAGTGACGCAACTGCAGAGACTACGTAACCATAAACCAGAAAAAGAGCAATTCTGAGTGCATTGTGTTCTTTCACCCTCGTCGCTGGTAATTAAAATGTTGCATATCCACCGGCTCTTTGCACGTCCAGGAAATGAATAAGACCATCGCAAAGCGTCCTGTTTATGACATTTCAGGGATATACGGTTTAGAGATTGTGTTGTACATTCTATAATAAATTACTAGAGTTTTTCTTGTGTACAGCTTGTTATCGCTCATTGAATAATTACAATGTACAGTAATAGCTTGTGAAGGTGCATTTTGTTGTGTGATGCAAACGCGCATGTGATATGACTGGGGGTATTCAATGTACGGTTAGGTGCGCATATACAGTACAACCTTGTTTAACAGGACACTTTGGGAATGTGAATGGACGTTCGGAAAATCGATAAATCCAGATGATTGAGGGGGCGGTGGTTGACGAATGTAAGAACGACCACGAGTGACTATGAACGATAATAAGAGATGTTCAAGAAAATACCTTTGCAGAACAAATAATCCATAACCCTGGTATGACGTTGTATACAGTAAACCAATGTTCCTATGTTGAGACTTCGATTGAATATCATTTTATGGCCTTCACAATAGACATACAGCAATAATTTGCAATAATATTAAAATAAAAGTCGAGTACATTGCTTCCATACTAACGTGATCGGCGTACAACTTTTGTGGCAACAAAGACCGCGTGTGTTGTAACGATAGTCTCAATCAACCAGTGCAGTTGTGGTGTGCGCTGTCTAAATGGAGTAGAGAACCTTTTCAATAGAGGCTAATGCAATACCGCATGCATTGTTTTCCGGATATCTTTGTCTCCCGTGATTAAGAAAAGACTTATAGTTCGATCCCAAGCTCGATCTTCCGTATATGTCCAGAAAAAGGGGACTATTGCAGAACGTCCGGTTGATGGGAATGTTCGGTTTATTGATATTCGGTTAAACAAGGCTGTACTGTATATATGGTAAGATGGCACTTACAAATATTACAATATTTTAACAATATTCATACATTTCTGTAAAAATGGCATTGACATTGATCAGTGTTATGTACTTGCTCAAAGCTGTATTTCCTTTTTAGTCTATAATATTATGATCATGAAAATTCAATATTAGGTCATGAACCAAAGGAGACTGCACTCCATGAAAGTAGTTTCTTTGTCTTGTTTCCCTTTTCACAGTGTGCTTTTATTAGTAGAATACCACACATTGCTCAGTGTGATGCCTGTGTTACATATGTTTATCACAGGTTAAGAGTCTTTAAAAATATTATTCTTATAGTTATCATTATTAGAGTTGAAAAAAATTAAAAAAGGAAGTTTGCTATTCAGTAGTCAATGTGTGAAAAAGAAATAGTTTCTAATCATTACTTTTGATTGTTATTTGCATTCGTCTGTACAATCCACCCATGTCAGATGCATGAACGTCACAGGCCTTGAGTCGGTTGTGACTAGCTCTTATATTGAAAGCAAGATCAATAATCAGTTTTCTCACTTGTCAATTTAAGGTTACATGTTTGACATGGCTGAAGTCTCAGCTTCTGATATTCAGATTGGCCGAGGCATTGAGAAAGGTTCCAGTAAAAAAGTGTTTTGAATAAGTGGTTATTTTCAGTAACTTGTAAACTGAACAATAAGCCCTAAATATATGAACATGATGTCCTGTAAACATGATACCTTTGCTACACTGAGCTTGTTCCAGATTAAAACAAATCCTAAAAATAAATGCAGTAAAGGTTTTTTTCTCACACAAATGCTGCTCGACAGTTGTTGCTTACACTGATTCCTGCAGCTACTGGCAGCAATGATTTGAGTTAGGATTTCAGAATCTATGAAAATATCAACGCTCACAAGGTTATTGCCAGGTCATAGACCCATGCTTAAAGACAATGCTTATTGCACATGAGGATTTTTCCATTGCTCTTTGATAATGCCAAATGTAGAGTTTTTGCAAATTGTAAATCTCATTTGAATTCTGTTAACTGATAACATAGATCTATTTGAGAACATGATAAGAATCCATTGTCATTGGACATCATTGAGTGTTTCTAATTTATACAAGATATTATCATGAAAACATCATTGCGTCTTCTGTTGTTATCAGGTTTTACATGATGTGCACCTCCACCACTTATCGTACAGCTTCTTGAATCTTCCAGCCTTATAGTATACTGTCATAGCACAAAATTTGATCAAAAAATGATAAAATCGCAAATATCTAAATAAAGTTTTTTTTAGTTTTCATAATTGGTTACCAAGACAGCTTTGTTCGGTTATGTTCAGTTGTTTTTATCTGCCAATACAGAAAGAATTTTTTAATAGAAAATGTTACAATGGGGGTATTACACAGCTAATAGTGTGGCATACTTGGTGTGCTGATTAGTGTGCCCTACAGCAGTACATCCCTCGTGTGCCCCGGGGTTCACTGGCCTCCACTGTCAGAGCACTTTGAAGCTACAGCAAAACTACTGTAATGACCTGCTCATAGTTCCAGGGCTTCTTTACTTCTCTCGTTTAATTAGGCAGCAATGTATACAGGATTATGGAGAAGTAAAGATACTACAAGAGCCAGTTAAAGGGTCTGGAATGTTTGTTGCTTTCTACTTTTCTGTTGATGCCAGGAACTTGTTCATTGATCTTACATTGATCTTACATTTCAACGTTTTGTCGCAAGTGTGTGGCATTATAACTAGAAACAGTGGAATAGTAATTGCTTGAATGAGTTTGATCACATTGCACTATATGACCAATCCGCAATCTATGTCTTACTTCCTTTTTCCGGGAAATTGAAGATTTGAATAGTTTTTAAGTAACTATCTATTGTGAGTGTCTAATTCTTATATACAGTAGAACCTCTGTTAAGACAACCCAATGAACTAGCCTCCATTGGTCTCAATGTCTATATAGGTCTATGTTGGTCTTTTTATGAAGATTTATGATAAAGAAATTGTCTTACTAGAGAAAAGCTTATTTCCAAAGGTGATCTTAATTGGTGGTTCTACTGTGCACTCTTTCTTCTGATGCATTAAATCCATAATCGTCTATAATAATTTATTGTGTATGGCTGGATCATTTTCTGGGTGGAAAGTCCAAAATATTGATTTATCTAGCACAAAATGGCCTTGTTTCCTGACAGCGTCTGCGCTCAAATGCAATGTATGACAGGTATCAAGCATATATATGTAATGGGCCTTTAACTTAAGGTCAGTTCAATTGCCTTTGTGTTCTGAATGTAATGAAAGAAAAGTTTGTTAGAAAAAATATTTTTCACAGTATTGGTCGGTCCCCTAGTCTGAGGCAGGCAAGCTTTGAAAGGGAAACTTAAGTTACCAGTCATGCAATCTGACAAAGATTCCATGAATTTTGAAGTTGCATGTCTCGCAGGTCTAGCTTATTCCCACTTACCTCTTACACTGGTTATTCAGGAGTCAGGACGTGCTGGTTCTTTCAAAAAACATTGAAGAGATTTACTGCCCCTGAAAATAGTTAAGAGGTTTATTTAGCATGTTATGATAAACAAAATATGGTTCTAAATGCTGATCAAGCATAAATATCAATACACTGGAACCTGTACATTTTTGGATTTTGGTTTGTGATTTATTGAAATTAAAAGGTTGTGATAACATGGATTAAGGCAACTGTTCATGTTCCTGAAAAAGCTTCTTAATATTGTAATGCTCCAATTAGAAATCACACTCATAAATTTTGTCTCACTCATAAATTTTAGACAAAATTTATGTGATGTAAATGCCCTTGTATAGTAAAGTCACATGTTTACTGAGATTTGAAATCTGATTTTGTTTTTCTGTTGAAGCTGCTGAGAATCGCAGTAACATAATTTTTGTATACTGCACGGAGTAGTCTGCATGTGATGAATGTTTGATACCAATATGGCCTCCATGACTAGTTCTCACTCCTCACCCAGTTACAAAACAGTGAAGGCTGTTGCGTTAAACATAATATCTTGATACAAGTTTGAACTGTGTATTTGTACCTGCAGCTGCTGGTTATGGGCAACGAGGACACGTTGGCCGGTTTCCCAGTCAAGCAAGTGGTGCCGGCGCTCATCACGCTGCTGCAGATGGAGCACAACTTCGACATGATGCACCATGCTTGCCGTGCGCTCACCTACATGATGGAGGCTCTGCCACGCTCCTCTGCCGTCGTCATTGACGCCGTGCCAGTCTTCTTGGAAAAGGTGGGTACTGATTATGGCTGGCTGTTTTATCTTCATTTGACCGTAATTGTGTTGTATTTCTTCCTGTTTTTGAGATGGTTCGTGCGTGAGCACATCTTGTCACAGCCACACGAAAGTTGTGTTTAATAAAAGGCAGAACCCTTGATGATCTAATGTTTTAACGTGCATTTTGTGTGGGTTGTAGTTGCAATCGATACAGTGTATGGATGTGGCAGAGCAGTCCCTTCAGGCATTGGAGATGTTGTCACGTAGGCACAGCAAGTCTATCCTTCATGCAGTAAGTTTCCGTTTTACTTGATTGTTCATGCAAATTTAAGCCCAATTATCACCAAGCTTCACATTAAACACATGTTCATAATCACTGCTGAAATCAAATTGAAATTGTTGCAACTACCCTAATCTTCCAAATAAAAGGCCATGATATGATAGCAAATACTTGGTTGATGTAGGCGATGGGCTTTTTTTGTACATGATAAGGTATTTACATTGACAACCCAATAATGCTCACATTGGGTACAATCTATAATTGATCATGAGCATAATCTCTTTTGCAGTTATTTAGAGTATATAAGAATTGATGTATTAGGAGGGCTACCATTTACTTTAGGCCATGGGCCATTGGGGAATAATGAAAAAATAAAACCATTTAGTATGACTTTGAGGCCATTCCCCTAAATTTGTTTGGAAAATTTAGCATTCCCCATTATCTCATATTATTTTTTCATTGATCTAACTTATTTTACTTTTAAGCACAAAATATAGATTTTAGTAATTTCATTCCTGGTGACTTTATAAATATTCTGCTATTCATTTTCAGGGTGGTATCTCTGCTTGCCTTATGTACCTGGATTTTTTCTCTATCTCCGCACAAAGAGCTGCACTTGCCGTAACAGCTAATGCCTGCCAGAACATGAACAGGTACACTATCATTTGGATACAAATAACAATGTTTGAATACCAATGACTTCATTCTGTATAAATGATCCGTTTAGTATTACCTCTATATGATAGCAATTTGTTATATACTATTTTCCATGAGGAATCTGAATCATTACAATTCGTGGCTTTTGAGAAGTCTGATCAAATGATGCTATGAAATTTCTGATGGAAGTATTAAAACATGTAATATAAAGTTGTAACATACATGTACTGACAGTACTATAATAGCTATTCAAATTAACTTTGACACTTGCCTTAAGGCTTATGGTGTTTCTGCTTGTCCCAGAAAAGTGGTCCATAGCCAGTTTCAACAAGAAACGTGGTGATTGTATGTTTCAGTGACGAGTTCCACTATGTGCGTGACTCGCTAGCGCTACTAAGTGGACGGCTGGGTCAGCAGGACAAGAAGTCTGCCGAGTCCGTATGCATGGCATTCTCGAGACTCGTGGACAACTTCCAGACGGACGAGCGGGTGTTGAAGGAGATCGCAGCTCATGGACTGCTTACGGCCATTCAGCAGCTGGTGGGTGATAGAACGATTGTATGTCAAGTCTTGTGCATACCTTAATCTAACACACAGTAGCCCATACTATATAAGGATACTGTAATCTATAACAATATAGTGGTATGAACTTGCTTGCTATAGAGAACTGGAGATACAAGAATTAAATGATAAAGTATATCCTGTATAGAATTGGTTATATTGTATGTAATGTTTTACTGCCAGCCATGGTACATTGTGGGGTGTGTTTTCAGCTGGTGGTGTCTCCGCCTGTGATCAGCTCAGCTACTTTCGTCACTGTGATGCGCATGCTGGTGATCATGTGTGCTAGCTGCCCTGACCTCGCTGTCATCCTCCTCAAACAGAGTGAGTCTTGGATGCTTTCAGATGTCAAATTGATGAGTAGTGGAACAGATGGTGGTCATTTTATGCACAAGGTGGTCATTTTACACATGTGGACGATGTTTACACTGTTACATATAGAAAAATCCTATTGCAACACCAATCGCATTAGCTATATATCTAATGGGGAAATTATACATTAAATTACTATTATAGGACCCTTTGATCTCTGCTGAATTTAACCCGAGTAAAATGTAAGCACTTTGAGTCCCTATTAACGAGTAACTGACTGTTTCACCACTGAAGTGCCCTTCAGTATTGGCACGTAAACGGACCTGAAGGATTCAAAGTTTGTTTTACGATTTGAAGCTTAGGCTCAAGGGCTGAAGCATGTTGAAGCATTGTTCAGCCAATATTTATCAATTATTGGCCAAGGCTTTGTGGTAGATTCACTTATACTCAGATAGTGATGTCCACGCTTGTCTATCAAGGTCTCTTAGTCATAGGGACACTGCTTGATGCTCGTCCATGCATCAACCATATATTTGCCAATCCAATAATAATGAGTGGAAGTTGTGGGAGATCAGGGGACGCAGTGCATTGGTGAATTTTAAATGCACACATGGTGAAATGCTGTTAAATGGCCAAGGGTGTATCACAGGCATATATTAAATGAACGTCCTTATCTGATTGGGGTTTGAGCAGAATAATTTTATTACCATTCAAAATGATATTACTGTAAACTATTGATTAAAAAGTTCTTAAAATAAATACAATGTAAGACTTAAGTTTCAATCTATGTGCTTGGTTTTGTTTCAGACATTGCAGACACACTTTGCTACTTATTGGTTGGTACATCAGAGCAAGCTGCTTCATCAGGAATAGAGTTGGTGCAGAGGAATCCACAAGAACTATACGAAATTGTCAGCCTTATTGGGTAAGATCAAAACAATGATGAATACATTACTAAATTTTCATTGCTTTATTATTACTTGCATGGTATGTCTACTGAATAAGGGCTACTTAACAAGAAGTAATAAGTTATCAAAGTCAAGAATTCCTGAAAAAAAGTTATTTTTCAGAAATCCTAAGCATTTTGATATTGAGATTGAGATTTTGCACTGTTTCAGAGAGTTAATGCCAAAACTTCCTCAAGATGGCATCTTTTCTGTGGACCAGCTATTGCGGAAGAATCCGTCCCAGAATGTGGATGCTGTGATTTGGCAGTGGAAAGACGACCGCAGCATGTGGCATCCCTACACACTCATGGACAGCAGAATTGTGGAGGTGGGTTGGGTGCACAAGGCCACAAAGTAGTACCCATCTGGCTATGTGTGTATGAAAATGAGCCTCAGAATACAGCTCTCTGGATCTGGATTAAATCTCAATACTTCTTTGGTCAAAATTTTATTTCGCATGTTGTAGGCTGCATACCAATCCGGTGAGGATGAGGTTGGCCTCACTACGATGGGCAGAACCTACACCATTGACTTCAACACCATGCAGCAGATCAACGAGGACTCCGGCACAGCCCGTGCCATCCAACGCAAACCCAACCCCTCGCAAGCCCCCGCCTCAGGTACACTCAGCCTCATTTTCATATAGGACGCCTTATAAGTTGTAGTAACCAATAAATATCACATGCTGTTCAGAGGTAAAAATATGTAAAACACCAATAAACTGGCAACAAACGATCTTTTTTGTAATAGTTTTTTTCTGACTTCTTTCAGTGTCTTCTCACAACTTGCTGAAGAGTGATTCTCGTGCAGACTTCCTAGCTGAGAATTCTGATCTCTCATGCAGCTTCATAAAGGCTTTGTTTGGAGTGCTGTATGAAGTTTATAGCTCCTCAGTAAGATCTTTCTCTTATGTGCTGACAGCAATTTCATGAGTAACATTTTCTATCATAACTAGAAGATAGTACTGAAAATCAAAGTAATAATTATAGGAATGATACGCTATTTGTTTTCCGCAATGACATTGTAATTTTTATTATTCTGAATGGTTTACATAATAGTGAACATGAACATGGCATTTTCTCAGTCTCTGAGAGTCAGAGTCAGACATTTTGAACATTGTTAAATTGGAGGTTCAGTCCCATGATTAGAAAAGCAAAGTTTGTTTACATTTTTGATTTGAATACACATTGCTGTATTACTTTAAGTGTCTAGCCATGTGTATGCAAATTAGAATATTGCTGTTTTAATCATAGGCCTTAATCCGCAATTTAGTCTCGTTTAAAATGCCTTACTCTGTCTCTCACTTTTATGTGTACTCTCTTTTATGTATACAGCATAAACAACAACCAAAATCTTGAGTGAGTATGTAACGATGCTGACTGTTCTGTTGTAGGCTGGCCCGTCAGTGCGACATAAGTGCCTTGGCGCGCTGCTGCGCATGCTGTACTATGGAACTAGCGAGTTGCTGCGTGACGTTCTGGCCAACCTGACTGTGTCCTCACACATAGCAGCAATGATGGCCTCGACTGACCTCAAAGTATGCAATCAAGTATTGTTCCTTACAAGTTGCAATCTTCAAACTAATTGTTCTCACAATTCACACTACGGGTTATAAGTTGTGGTCTCTTAACGTTACCTTTAAATAATTTCTCTGCAACTCCAAATAGAAAAAGATGACCCACAATATGTAAACATGGAATAAACATTTATGACTGCTGTGTATTGCTGAAAGCAGATGACTTTATGCTTCTGTGGAATAATAGCTCATCATAAATGTCGCACAACACATGGTCTTGTTACAAGTTTCTTTTTTGCTTTCCATTAGTGATAGTGTTTGACGTAAATAATGACTATTATGTATTCGATCTACATAACAAGGAATTTAATGATTTGTTGTGTTTACAACTTCACTAAAACTACAACAATGAAGACTTAAAATTGCAAAAAAAGTGCAATATTTTGTGCAACAACTGATAGTGTTGTTGTCTGATTTCTTTTTTTTTACAGGTTGTTGTTGCTGCCATGCAGATGGCTCACATTCTAATGGAGAAACTACATGATATCTTCTCTGTCTACTTCAGGAGAGAAGGTAATGTTGACAATTGCTTTGTTCGTACAGCAAGTAAAACAAATTTTTTTTCTCATTATTTCCCCAAGAACTTAATGGAGAAAACAATTTTATCATCATGAATGGTGTGTTGGTTTTACATTATATTTGAAATGGATTATTTAAAAAGGTTTTTCTGATTGCATATTGTTTAATCAAATAGTACACCACACAAAGAAATTCAACATGTGACACCACTCCAGTCAAAACATGCAATACTTTATCAAAATGCCGCTCTCCTGTTACATCAAGGTTTCCTATTTATGGATAAATTACTACGACATTTGTAGTGAAATATTTTATATGGCAGGCAAAGATCTAGAGAAAGGTGAAAAACCTAGGTCTACTTTTAATATTACTTCAATTTTAATGGTTATTGTCAATTGGCAATTAAAGTAATCTATATTTTGGGTATAAAAAATGTTTAAACAGTTAAGTGATTTCCTTCAGGTGTAATGCATCAGATGAAGCGATTAACAGATAAAGATGCTCTCTCTGCATCCCCAAAGAAATCTCTGGAGTCTAGCGGCGAGCACTCTCAGCCTGGTCCCTCAGGGGCCACAGCATCACCAGCTCACCCCCACCATAAAATGGACTTGTCAACTGCTCTTTCATCGAATCAAGAGAAGGCTTCTAGCAGTCCCACACCACAAATGTAAGTTTCAATGGTCCAGTTCAAGTTTGACTGCTTTGCAAGTGAAATATTTTGTTAAAGTTATGTCCAAAATCTCAGGTCGAAGGTATCTTCCTACTATAGATAGAATATTTGGTTTTACTGTACATTATGCTCAACATGGGGAAGATCGATGGCAAGGATACTGTCGTGGGAGATTGTGGGAATTTTTTATCCTACATACTATATTGCTTTTCAAAATACTTTTTTATTATTGATAAATGTTATTTACATCATTTACATGGGCTAAGAATCATGACCATAAGAGTACATTAACTTTACTTCCCCATATATAAGATATATGTAATATGTTTTATATAATCTATCTAATAAGTCAATCAGAAGATAAAAGGTTAATGAAATATTCATATAAACCTTCCTGCTATATTTCTTTTATTAAACACTGCTTGTTTATTGTCCTCTAGGTATTTTTTGTAGATTTATGCTTTCCAAATTTTTTAGCCATTTGGGAAGCTAAACTCGTTTGCCCCATTATTCTTCCACGATTGATTTAGACAGATGTAGCTTTTTCAATAGTTTAAAAAACAAATTTAGATTTTTGATTTTCTATAATATATATAGTTATATACAATATAGTCCATACATATATTACATACTCAATCTCTTGTTGAGAAACTCATTTTTTATTCTGCAGGCGTTTGAGCGACGTGCTGAAGCGCAAGAAGCCTCCCAGCAAACGCAGTTCAAGCCGCAAGAGCTCGTCGCGGAGCAGCCAGGGGGAGGAGGAGCTGTTTGGCGGAGGAAAGATGTCATCCTCCAGTGGCCGCAGTACGCCCACCACACGAGGCAAGGCCTACTCTGGTGAGAAATAGGAAACTAAGATGCAATAAGGAAATATAAGTCTATGGCTGGTTTTTATCTAATTGAAGTGGATAAATAATTTTGTTAAATTTGCTTATGTGGTAGTTTAATATATAAGAACAATAATTCAAGAAGCATTTACCAATGCTTGATTTTTTTTCATCAAAATTTTTTTTCTAATGTAAATTTAGCTTTTAACAATCCTTTTCAGCAGCCAAAGAGAGCAAGTCTAGTGGTGCTACTCCCAAGACAACCCATTCGTTTTTGGCCAGCTTGAACCCATCTCGTTGGGGACGCTCACATCCTCCCCCACCTCCAGATAGACCTCCCCCGCCTAGGGAGTCCCCAAGCTCAATCCCTGTCATCTCTAAGGCTGCTTTCACCACACCCACTCAATCTGCACAGGCCATTGCCAATAATAAAGAGAAGATCAAGGAGTGGATACGGGAGCAAAGGTAGAAATGCGTTTTTTTAATTATTTGCTAGTGTTTGTATGTTCAAATGTGAAGGTTAAAAAACAGGTCGCTTTGTAGGAGGAAAAGTAGTTATGAGATCCATGCTATTCTGTACTGATGTTTAAACATGTATGATCAATCGTCACTTAAATCTGCATTGACAGTTCACATGAATGTTGTTTTCAACTTCAGCCATCAAGTTCTGCGAGAAGTATTTCAGCCAGGATAAGCCTGGTAGTGGCAGTCACCCAGCGCTCAGTATCCTCAACCGTCTTTGTAACGCTACCAGAAACTTGCAGGACATTGTGAGTGCTAATGAAAAATATTCAAATATATGCATGTTACAATTGTATTTTTATCAATGTTATTAATAACCAAATATGTATATTATGATAGAAATGTGAGTCAACATATTACAATTGTGTGATCACAAAACCATTGTTCTGCTGCAGGATGGTGACGTGCCATGCTTGCAGGAGATAGCGGCCATCATGGAGGACTCTGATGTGTCTCTGTTCGAGGTGATTCACTCGGGTCTGGTAGGCAAGCTCATTGACTACCTTGTCACCAACGACATGAATCTTCGAGACCTACGTATCCGCCGCTTCCTCCACGTCTTCCTGCAGTGCCCAGTGAGTATTTGCACTTTTCCTAATTGACCCATTGTATGAGAAGCTAGAACAGTCCTACTCTGCATAAGTTGTTACATATTTGTGATCCTATTTTTTTATAAAGACTCGAATTAAAAAATGGGGAAAACGGTGTTATTAGTTCACAATTGTTAGGAGCTTGTTGACAGTGTTTTTTTAGCATTTTGATGTTAAAGGTTCTGCTCAGTGGCCAAACCAGTATGCTTGCAAGGAAGCAATATGATGTGTTCTGTGTATTCTGATATTTCATTTATGGTAAGCAGCGTATTTAAGTATGCAGAGAAATTTAGATAGCACTCAATAAAAGGCCAGTATAAATCCAACAAAACACATGAAGGCGAAAAATGTAAACTGAATGACGTCAGATGTAACTTCACGGTGCACCTAAAAAGTCGCCTATCTCTGCAACAATGTTAATATTGTTACGTCTGCCATTGGAAATCCACGGTACGACTGGCAAAAATCATTTGATTATGCAACATCACATGACTTTGTGTTTTGGAGAACTTAAATATTATTTTCCTTACACTTGCAATGAAAAAGGCATTGTTTGTTGATGCTGGGCTTTACAGAACAAATTTTTTTTAGGGTGAGTATTATCTTTAAATGTTACTTTCAGCCACCTGAGGTGACTGTTGTATCGTCAATCGACAGAACCACAGTGCCTCCTCTTCTTCACCTAGTCAATAAGCTCATGGGTTGCTTCCACCATCTAGAACAGGTAGGATTTATTTCTTGTCTACTATTACATGTGTTTTATTTTTATGATATATTGCCAATGGAATACTAATATGTTGGTGTTATGAAAATATATATACATGTATTTGAATCATATTCAATTTCTTTCATCTGTATTTCTTTTTCCTCTATATTTTGATCAGGTCAGATAAAATATTGTTTTACTTTTGTTATAGTATGGACATATTCTAGAGGTATTTCGAGTTTGAAAGTTGATGATGTTTGGCTGTTGTTGTGATTTTTGAATTGATTACTTAGGGGACTGTAATTGTATTCTTTGTTAGACAAATGCGCTGATGAATCAGCATAACCCCCGATACAAAATAAGACTGACATACATCTTTTTTTATTCAATCGACGCCGATGAAGCAACAAATTAGGTTTTTTCATAATGATATCTGACAGTCATCCCCGATATCAACTTAAGCATATGAACCTGATTCCTCAAGGTGCAAAAGTCGATAACATTTTAGCTCTTTGACATGGTATTCTTGGCTTAAATCGCCATAAAAACGCATGTCATAGACGCTACCATGCAGTGAACCTCGTTATGGAAAGCACCATTATGAATCTGTGATACATGCTAGCACGTGATTTTGACCAATCAAATGGTGAGTACTTACTTAAGTTGCTTATTTTCTGCGCATGGTAAGGCACCTGTCATGGCGATGTCGAAGTTGTCATATTTTCTTTGGAAAACTTAAATTATTCAGCTCCAGTGCCTCATCTAATTATATCTTTTGTTGCGGGTTACAACATAGGCGATTGTGAAACTACTGATCAAATGTGGACGTCGAATAATTAGTGTTTCTTGCAAAACGATGTGCATTACCAATCATTCTCGGCACAGCCACAGATGAAACTTGAAAGATAGTTGGTTTAATTTAATTTTTTTTGGTCCTAATACCGTATCAACAAAAAACTGACACATTTTTTTTTATTTTGTATGCCGACTGATCATGACCTTTTATTTTTATTTTTCCAGACTATGGAAAAAATTTTAGAAAAAAAAATTGTCAAACAAAGAATATAATTACACTCCCCTTAACTGTTCATAGCAAAATTTTCATTGGTGTTGGAAAGGAGTGTCAATGGGAAACATTTCAAAGAGTAGCATGCCTGAAGGACTCACATTTCATTTTATTGTAGCTTCAAGTAAAGGTCCATGATCTGCCAGGGAGCAACTCCAGTTCAAATCGTGGCTCTAATGCCATGCGGTTCTTCAATACACATCAGCTCAAAGTAAGTAAGATGCTTCTTGGGTTGCTATCGTGTAATTAAGGTTTTTTAAAGTTATTTGTCTATTTTAAAAATCAGTTGGAAAAAAGGTGTCTTTTTTTTTTCATCTTTACTTTAAAAAATAAACACCAAAGCAATGAATTTTTAAAACTTTTACATGTTTAGAAATAAATTGATATTTAATAGATTATTTTTTTAAGAAAAAAATGTTTCTGTTTCAGTGTAATTTACAAAGACATCCGGAGTGCAAGACATTACGTCAGTGGAAAGGCGGCCCTGTCAAAATTGACCCTCTAGCTCTTGTGCAGGCCATTGAGAGATACCTAGTCATGAGGGGATATGGCAGGGTAAGCTATCACCTGAAGCTTTAAAATATTTATAAAAAGTACATATTATTTTTTCTTTTTTTGATTTTTAATGATATGTTATGTACATGATTTAAAAAAGAAAAAAAAAATAGTAATGAAAGATACACGTAAAACCTACATACCCAAAATAGATGATGAATTATTGTCTTAGGCATTTTCTTTATAAATGCAGTTTTAACTTTTTATTAATGGCATGTATTGTTTTGGAGATTGCAAGTGTATATTCAAAATGAAAGCAAACTGAAAAAAAAATGCTTTCATTAATATGGTTATGTTAATTGAAAGACCTTAAAATGATTTTCATATTCTTCTTCATACACAGTAACAGGTAAAAGTACTTGATATTTTGTTATCTCATGAATTCAGGATGCTGAAGATGAAGGTAGTGATGATGAGAACTCTGATGAGGACATTGATGACACAATGGCTGCTTTCTCTATATCACAAAGGCACATCGCGTCATCGCGTCTACAGTTTCTCATCAATGACACCGTCCTGCCCTACAATATGACTGTCTACCAGGTATATAATGATGTTTTATTGGTTTATCTTTGCATTAGTGAAGTCACGTTATTGAAGATTGCCCATTGATACATGAAATACATTAAGAAAACCTGCATAAGCCTCAATATATATAACAATCGTAAATATAGACAACATCCCTTCTATTACCTCTTCTATTGTGAAAATATATTCTTGCTTTCTAGCTATAATAGATCTATGTGAAATCTGTTCTGTTAAAGATAAATTAAGATAAATTTTAGTTTTACTTTTAGAATTAGCAACATGCTAGGATAACATCTTTGAATTAGGTAGACAAACTTAAAATTGTATGATTATAAATTAGAATTTTTCAGTTTACATTTTAGATGAAGAGAATATATATAACTTTGTCATATATATATATATATATATATATATAAATGTTATGTGGAGGCTTTAAATTTTCATTATAGGCTGTTAAACAGTATGGTCATAGTGATGGGCACGAAACAGACACAGACTCGGAACACCCTTTTGGGCCAACAGGAATTTGGGTCGATACACACACTATATGGTAAGATAATGAATGATTGGCTGATGAACTGATTATCTACATAAAAAGTCAGCATTCATATCTGATGTTAAAATAATGATCTATTTGTAAAATAGATAGGTAAAATCAGTGTTGCTTCTAAGCTGCATGATTAAGTCTCCCCCGTTCCGGAGGGAGACTTCTAGCTTTAGTGCTGTCCGCGTCTGTCCGCGTCCGTTCGCGTCCGTTCGCGTCCACATGCTTAAAAGCCTATAACTTGAACGCCATGAGAGCTATTGCTTTGAAAATGAAATATGTTTAGTCTCTGTCTCAAAAATTTTTGTTTGTACTTTGGCCTACTTTTGACGAACTTATGACCTTAGGTACAAATATCTTGTTACCGCACTTTAGGGAGAACTATTTGGCCGATTGTCGCCAAACTTATTATTTAGCTTCACTGTACTACTCTCCAGACCTGATTGGGTTTTTGGTGTACTTTGGCCTACTTTTTGACAAAGTTATGGCGTGTTTTAAAAAAAAAAAAAATATATTACGATTTATATTTACCTGTCTCCTGTGAACACTTTATGGCTTTCATCACCAAACTTGTCATTTGGCATCAATATATTACCCTCCCAACCTTATTTTCACATTTGTGTACTTTGACCTACTTTTCAATAATTTATGGCCCGTCCAGGTCCACATGCTTAAAAAGCTCATAACTTGAACACCATGAGAGTTATTGTTTTGAAAAATTAAATATGTTTAGTTTGAGGACATCGATTATGTCTCAAAAAATTTGTGTTTGTACTTTCGCCTACTTTTGACGAACTTATGACCCAGGTGCCAAATATCTTGTTACCTCACATTAGGGGAGAACTATTTGCCGGATTGTCGCCAAACTTCATATTTAGCTTCAATGTACTACTCTCCGTGACCTGATTCGGTAAGTTGGTGTACTTTGGCCTACTTTTGACCTTGCGTTGCATGTTTTAAAAAAATAATATATATTACGCATTTATGTTTACCTGTCTCCCTGTGAACACTTTATGGCCTTTCATCACCAAACTTGTCATTTGGGCATCAATATATTACCCTCCCAACCTTATTTGACATTTGTGTACTTTGGCCTACTTTTTCAATATCACTTTATGGTGCGTCAAGGCCCATTATAAAGGCTCAAAAAACTCTTTAAAGAAACCTAAGGCTTTTAAAAATTAAAAATTTTAGTTTAGGGAAAACTTTGTTCAAAAATTTTTTGTTTTCCCGGCCCACTTTTGTTTTTTACCTTATACAAAATATCTTACCCCATTTAAAGTTTTTTGCAAACTTCAAAAATTTCTTCAATGACACCTTTCCAATATTTGATTTTTTTGTCTTTGACCTATTTTGACAAGTTATTTTTTTAAAAAAAAATATTATGAAAAATTTATATTTTGTTACATTTTGGTTGGCCAAATTATATTGTTAATGTACTAAACTCAACCAAAGGTTTTTTTTCCCCTTTTGGCCGGGGTTTAAAAAAAAAATAATTTATTTTATGGGTTTTGGGGAATTTTGGCCCTTATCCCAAACTTTAGCTCAATTTTTACCCTCCCAACCTTATTTGAATTTGTGTACTTTGGCCTACTTTTTTAAAAATTTTTGGGGCCCCCTTGGAATGCTTAAAAATTATTTGAAAACCCATGGAGCTTTGTTTGAAATTAAAAATTTTTGTTTAAAAAATCTTTGCCAAAAAATTTTTTGTTTTATTTTGACCAAATTTGACCTTAGGTAAAAATGTTGTTAGCACTTTAGGGAGAAGTATTTGCCATTGTCCCCAAAATTCAAATTTGCTTCCATGTACTACCTCCAGACCTTTTGATTTTGGTGTACTTTGGCCACTTTTGAGGTTATGGCGTGTTTTTAAAAAAAATATTACAATTTTATTTACCGTCCCTGTCCAAAATTTATGGGCCCATCATCACCAAACTTACATTTCTAATATATGACCGGGTGTATATACCCCCCCCAACCTTTTCATGCCTATGCTTTTGCGGGGAGACTTCTTTTTCTGCTCCGTCTAGTTATTTGGGAAAAAAAATACCTGGGCTCAATATTAGCCATGGGCACAAAAAAAAAAATAAAAAATGGTAACCAAAATTTTTTTGTCTTTTTTTCAAAATTTAAAATTTTTTGAGATT